>VZTJ01003620.1:525344-575417 GCA_013397795.1 Orthonyx spaldingii
GCCTTATTAAACCTGAGACTTGAGAAGACAATGTTTACCCATTTATCTTTTTTAATACAAAGTTTATTTTGCCCTCATATTATTGGAAAGCTGAACACATATACGTAGATTCTATAAAAGAATAACACAAGCCTTAGATATCTTTTCTCACAAATGATCCTCTGCCAAATAATTAAAGACGCCATTAGCAGCCACCTTCTGTTCAAAATCAGGCTACTACTTTTTCTTTAAGAGGTACTTTTACTGTGTTGGAGGAATTATACTGGGTATTCTCTGTCTAAAGCAGCAAAACAGCTCCATAATTGCATTCGCTCAGAGTAATGATAACAAGATTTCAAACACAGTTGCAACACAGGAAAACTTAGTGTAAAAAGACTATTCTATGTCTTCAGCTGCCAACTAAAAGTATATTGAATTTTGCAGAGCAAATTCAAATAAAAGTATTGAGATTAAAAGTGATAAAGCAGCAAGAGTGAGATCAGAATCCCTCCAAAAATTAGATTAAATCCTCCTCAGGACCATAAAAACCTCATTATCTTGACATGACTAGATCAATCATTGCAAGACAATTATCTTAACAAGTTAAAGTTGCTTTGATCCAGGAATTTAAGACTCCATTTTTTTTTCTCCTCCTTGGTACGAAAATGGGCTGTGCATGGTCCAGGCATTGCTGAGCAGGAGCTGAGACAGACACATCGAGACTCTCCTGGTGATAAATAAGCCATAAAGTCTTTCTGGAAACATCAATAAAGTCCCCCTTTGAGCAACAAAAGCTTCCATTAGATTGAACTGTGGAATGGAACAGCACTAGCTCTTGTCATTACATGGTTTATTGGCTGTGCTATGAACTTACTTAACATTGCTTTTGTCACTTCTGTAACTCCAAAGTCGTTCCTGCAGCACAAATACCAGGCTGCATCTGCACTGTGGAGACTCCCACGCCTCATCCTGGAAGTCTGGGATCATCCCATATCTCCAAAGGTGGCTGGTGCTATCCCTGAGAGACAGAGAGCTGAGGAATGAGGCGGGAATGGTCCCAAAACCATCAGAACCAGAGCCAGAAAGAGGGAACCCTGACCCTTGCAGCCTCGCTAACGGCAGCAGCAGGACTTCAGGCAGCTCAGGGATACCATCAGTACTCCAAGTGAAAACATGCACTGCTGACTGAACAGTTTCTTCAACCTTCTCTCAACCTTGTTGTTCCCATTTTTATTTGGGAATTTCTTGTGCCTTTATTGCTTCTGCTGGAATATTTGCAGTGCATTTTGTCCACGTTTCATTACTGTGCAACAGCTTTTTGGGCATTCTTGCTCCTTTGGAGTATCATTGACCTGGCCGTGGATGGAGAACCTGCTCCCTGCCCACAGATTTAATTCTAAGGCAAATCAATACAGTCCTGTGGCAAACAATGTGGCAAACATGAGCTTTTATTTCAGACCACAAAAGGCCCTTGGTGTAATCTGAAACTGCAACTGCTTTAAATCCTTTCCAAATGAAAAAAAGTAATTTGTATTTTGCATCCTCTGAAAGGTGCATTAAATCAAGATTTACCTCTTTAAAGTCTTTTGTTTGTCAGTTTTAAAAATAATTTCCTACTGAACGCACTTCCAGTAGGAAGCAGCTCTTACAAAGGATGACATGGTATGGAACCAGCACAACAAGGTTTATAAATATTTCTGAGAGTGCAGAAGATTATTGTGACTCTGTAGGCTGGGAGAGCTGGGATTGTCCAGCCTGGAGAGGAGAAGCTTTGGGGTGAGCTCAGTGTGGCCTTGCAGGGCCTGAAGGAGCTGCAGGAAAGATGGAGAGAGACAATTGCCAAGGGCTGGAGGGACAGGACCCAGGGAATGGCTCCCACTGCCAGAGGGCAGGGTCAGATGGGATCTTGGGCAGGAATTGTTCCCTGGGAGGGTGGGCAGGCCCTGGCACAGGGTGCCCAGAGAAGCTGTGGCTGCCCCTGGATCCCTGGCAGTGCCCAAGGCCAGGGTGGACACTGGGGCTTGGAGCAGCCTGGGACAGTGGCAGGTGTCCCTGCCATGGCAGGGGTGGCACTGGATGGGATTTAAGGTGCCTTCCAACCCAAACCATTCCAGGATTCTCTGCCATAAAAGCCTCATGGACCCGTGAAGGACAGCTGGGATCAGGCAGCCTTACACAAATAGTAAGTTTAACATTCCATACTGGTTTAATTCCCACACAGTTTTTCAAGTTTTATTAACCCAGACAACTCGTAATAATTATGATAAACAGACATTGTCATCAAAAATCAGCAGAAACTTGATAAGATTAAGTACAATGCAATACATCTTCCTTGCTCACAGAGCCTGGATAATAAATTACTTCAAGGCTCCAGAATGAGGCATTGTATAATTGAGCAAAACAGATCAATTTTTAAGGATGCTTATTTAAATGCAAACCAGACTTTTTGAGAATGGTAAACTTGATTAAAATCCCTCTTTAAGTGCAAATCACAAACAACAATATCTAATGCTCACAGGCCATAACCATCCTATTAATAATACAATTTATTGTTCAGATATAATTGTAAGGTCTTAACGATGTGGCAGCTGTAATCTACTTTAAAAATTAGAAACAATGAACTCCACAGTGTTCTGATGTGGCTCAAACACACACCACGGCTCAGTGACTTGCATTTGGTTACTGCAGTACTGTGCACCAGATTAAATGATCAGCCTTTGGGTGTTTGTCACACATCATTTTCCCCATCTTTAATGGTGTGCTCCATAAATTGTACTATTTCTGCCATTGTGTGGACATTAAAATCAGATTCAGACATGACTGAATAGGAATGTAACCACCTCGGTCCTGAATACTTTTAAAATTGGTTCAATCTTCACGTGCTGGAAATACTTGGTTATTTAATTATTTTATGTTTTTTTAATTTTCTGGATAGGTGCAATTGTGCTTTTGCGTAGCAACAGCATTTCAGATTTGAGATGTCTGGACAGGCTATCCCATGCTGTAAGCAAAGCTGAATTAAAAAACCCTAGCTGTTCCAACTTAATTTTCAATTAGGGGCTGATTCAGATGGGAATTTTCGGGAATGAGAGGCCACAGTCCTGTAAAACAGCTCTTCCCTGACAGCAGGGACAGCCACCACTGTGCATTTAGGCTGCTTTTCAAACGCTTGATTGTTTGTGTTGCAGCACACGGGAGTTTCAGTGCCCTGGAGAAGGGGCTGAACCCATCCTGGGTGCTCCAATGCTCCACAGGAATGTCCATCCTTGGGAAAGGAGAGCAGTGCCTTGTGTTTATAACTGAAATAAATGTTGTTGTGCTCAGGGTTGCCTGTTTTCTAAAGACCATGATAGACTTTGAGAAGGCAAAATTTCACTCAAAGCACAGCTGAAAGTTGTGCACTCATGGTTTTGAATTTTACTTTTCAGAAAGCCTCAGAGTTAGACAAGAGAAGAGCAACTTCCCAAAGAGAAAGAGTGAAAGCTCTTTACTTTCATTGCAGCTTTGCAGTCAGCATCTGTGAGCTGTTTTCTCTCATCACTGTATCAAACTCCAACAACAATAAAGTTTCTGCTTGGAGCAGACACAGGACTTTCCACCAAAATCCCTTTATGATGTAAAAGCAGACTGAAGAATGAGACATCTGATCTTGGAAACAGCCTTAAACTTTGGTGAGATGTGAGCACTGTAAGTGGGATATTTATGACTTTAATAACATCCATTACTGCAACGTTAATAGCCATTTTTTAGAAGCAATAAACTACTTATTAGTAGCTGTGTGACTGTGCAGTTGAATTATGAAAGAATGAGGCATGTTAATGCCTGAGGAATGCTAGATTCCTGCACATGTAAACCAGGTTTGGGGGCTGAGGTGTTTTCACCCTGCATTCACTCAGTCCCCTCTGGGAGTGTTGCAGTGTCTGTCATCTCTTGCAGCCCTGGCAGCACCAGGCAGGGCTCTGTCTGTGTTTGAAACGAGTCCGTGCTGGGGGCCTGTTATCCGGGAGTCAGATTTGGGCAGTGGGACCAGGTGCACCCTGCTGTGGTCCCTGCCAGGCTGGGAGCAGCCAGGTCCCCACTGCCCAGGGCTGATCCCCGCCCTGTGGTGAGCCCAGCCTGAGCAGAAATAGCAACCCAGCTGAGGGACACAGCCAGCAGGCTGTGACAAACTCTGTTTGGCAGGATTGGTCACCTCCTCTAGGTGACTGCACACTGTGGGTAGGAGGGAATAGTTCAGCAATTATCACTGTTTAGCTGTGTGGTTAAATGTTTGTGCATTGATTCACTTGAGCAAGAAAAAGCTTCTCCTGCATTCTGGAAGCACAGCCTTTGCCTGGCACCCCCATTTCCCTCGCTGTCCCTGCTCTCCCCTTGCCACGTGCCCTGTCTCACTGGGCACAGCACTGACAATAATGAGCATTTATTGGCTAACCCGAGGGAAGCGAACACGACCCCAAACTGGGCATGGAACAAGAGGCTGCATTTTGAAACACTGGTCATTAAGCCCTCTGCTTCAGATTCTGCTTCCACAGCCCATGTATTTCCTACATTAAAACTGATCACTGCCAAGAAACATCAGCCAGCTCAGTTATTAATAGGTAAAAATGTTCTGTCTGTATCGTGGTGTTGCTTCATCCCCAGTAATCTTGTTGAGCTAGGGATGCACGTCCCTGAAAATGCTTGGAATGGCTGGCTGATTCCAGTCCTGGAGAAACATGGATCAGAGGCTGTTATCCCTGTCCCCCAGCAGCATTCCCTGGAAGCCTGGTGTGTGAGGATACCCACTTGCCTGGGCTGTTCTCAGTGTGCAATCTCTGCGTGTGCCCCTGCACATGCACAATCCACAATATTTAGTGTAGTTTTCAATGCTTTTCCTGGCATGTTCACCCCGATTGAGAGGCAGCTGAGGGCACCTGAGGGCACCTGAGGGTCAGGCTGGATATTGGGAAAGGTTCTGCTTCCCCCAGAGGGTGCTGGGCACTGCCCAGGCTCCCCAGGGAATGGGCACGGCCCCGGGGCTGCCAGAGCTCCAGGAGCCTTTGGACACCGCTCCAGGGATGCTCAGGGGCAGTGCTGGGGGTCTGGGCTGGGCCAGTGATCCCTGGGGGTCCCTGCAAACTCAGCATCTTCTGTGATTCTCCGATTCTTTGATTTGAAAACGCTACAAAAAGTCATTTTGCTGTAAGTGTTTGCTGCATCAATGAATCATTTTGTTTTACAGTAGCACCTGAAATGTGTCTGCTGGCAACATCCAATAAATCCTGATATTTTCAGTCCAGATATGAAAGGAGAGGAGCAGAATAAAATGTCACCTATATTTCAGTGTTTTTATATTGGCTGTATTGGAGAGAAACCTAGAGGAATAGAATTAACCAATTTCATGGAGCTGACTCCACGTACCCAGGAATTATACAAAGGAAAAATAAACGAGAGGAGCTGAAGCTGATGGCAGACCTGATTTTGAATTTAGAAGAGGCAGAAAATGTAAGTAACAGAGTGCAAATTTATGAAGATTTCTGGGGAAAGAACTGTAATTTTGCCTTGGGTAAGGCAGAAAGGAGATGTCCAACATCTCAGGTGACCCAGGTCAGACAATGAGCAGTTCAGTAACCATGGTTTTGCTATGAGACAGAGATAAATCTGAGTTTGCTGGAAAAACTAGAGAAAAGAACATTCCAGCATTCAGTGTGTGAGATCCCTGATGAAGGATTTTGGTGAAAATTTCATTAAAAATTAAATTTAATTTCATGCAGATCAGAGGATTGCTTTCTAATTTAGGCAGTCACAGCATTGCATACAGGAGTGGATAGTCCACTGCTCTGAGCCTGTAAGCTGCTATTAACAGAGCAAGTAATTAAAATATTTAGATTAGTGTCAGACAGGGATTACAACAGAAAACTTAAACTAGGACCAACTTTGACAGTCAGGTGAAGGTTTATTAATTTTTTATGAGCTTGAGGCTGACTTCACATTCCAGTGTGGTTTGCCTTGTGTGAGGCTCAAGGTGGAAATCAAACTAAGCCATTATCACTCAAAGGATTCATTTACAATGGAAGCTTGCACCCAGACATGGAAACTCAAAGAAAAGCAAAGTCAGAAACCTCTTGATTACTTATTTGCAGTTAATTTCTACTGTACATGTGATTTCTGTAATCCTTTAGGCTGAATCTGGCTAAACCTGACTGTCACAACTTGTGTTAAACCCAACACTTGCCAAGACAGGTCTGGTCTTTGCTGTCTGGGATGTTCCACTGGTGATTTTAATCCATTCTCTCTAAAATGTTCTTTGTGCCACTCACCTCATGCAAAACATCAGTATTGAAATGCAATCCAAGCAAAATTATTCTTTCTATTCGATTTCTAAAATAAATAACGTTCCTGTCTGATTTTCACTATTTTAGTGATGAATACTCAGATCAGGGTCTTGAGCTTAACATACTTTAGGAAAAATAAATATATTTGTGGCCTGTTTGATGAATCATAGTTCGAGGGAAATGTCACATCAAAAGGCACACTTAGGTAATATGCCTCATTGAGCCTCTTCTAGAAAGAGATATGAATATTCAGAATTAATGTGGAAAATCCATATAAGGAAAGAATGACTTGTCAGACTTATTATAGAATTTTAGGCCATCCTTTGAATTAGAAATTTAATGTAATGTAATATCTTGCACATATATATATGGCTTGTATTTCATTCCATTTGTAATTTCCATTAAAATGTGTAATTAATTCAGCTTAAAAAAATCTTTGTGGGTCATATATATAATGTATGTGGGATGGCTGAAATATATACTGAGTATTTCTGGGTCTAAAAATTATAAGTTTAGCTACGATGTTGGTATGGGAATGATGTGCTTTAGCTATTTCCTGGGATGATACATGAGCTCTAAAGAGGATATTTGCCTTGTGCACTCTATATTAAATAACAAGTTATGCAAAGTAAATGCTTGGTTTTATTAATTTGAAGCAGTGTGGGTTTACTACATATATTTTTATTATGAAAGTACAGCTATGATTAGCAGGGTTATGTACTATTCTCACAGGATAATAGTTCATGAGGAGTAAATCAAATATCACCATATACAGGAGAGATTGCAGAGCTGTCTTTTATTGATTTGCCCTCCAAACACGCCTTGGGTGAGTGTGACACAATAAAATGTATCAGTTCTCCCCCACTGCTGGCCTGGGCCCTGCCTTTAAGAGATATTTTTCTGGCTGGGCAACAAATGGGATGGAGATACCTCTGGAAATAAAACATGCAGGAGGTTGCTCAACCACACTCTCCTGTTTATTCTCAATAAATATGTCATGAGACTTCTTTCGAGCAGTAAAACAAGACTGAAACTCAGACTGGGACTCAGGGGAGGACTGCACATCCTCAAAATCCTTCCTGGATTTCACATCACAGGAGAGCTGAGGGTTTCTTGTCAAGTTATTGGCCAGTGGCAGACCTGCTGTGGGTGATTAATTTCTAACACCTAATTAGTTCATGAAAGAAAAAGGTGCTGCCTCGTTAAATCATATGGAACATACGAGAGCAAACCTGAAGGGAGGAAAAAGGCCAGTGGCATGGAAATGTGATATCCCCAAGAAGTGCCTAATTACAAGCAGGCTGGCCGGAGAAGAGCCAAGGCAAACACCCCTCGTGTCTGGGGACCGTGGGGCTGCCCGAGGGCTCTGCTGGCAGCAGCTCTCCTCCAGCAGGGCAGGGCTGGGGCAGCTCTTGGCATTCTCTGCTCTTTGCTAGACCAGAGATTTTGCTGGGCTTGTCCCCACTTCTTTTCAGACTGGATTTTATCTATGCATTGCCCTTTCCATTTTCTGTTGAAAGTTAAGGAGATAAAAACCCTCCTGAAATCCTGAAGTTTCCAGGAGGTGCCTTGCTTTGATATTTGGGGGATGATACGAGACCTGTCAGAAATCTGCCCCTGACAGACAAGAAATGCTGGCGAGAAGCACCTAAATAAATAATGCAGGTTAGAACCAGACCATGATGTCAGTGAAGGGGCAAAATACTCATTAGAAGCCTTCAGGTTTTTCAGTTGATGATGCCAAGCAGAATAGAACAGAGCAGAGAACAGATGCTCCAGATTTTAGAGTCACAGAATCATAAAGTTTGGTAAAAACCTGTAAGATCAGCAAGTCCAGCCGTTTACACCCCATTTGGGCTGCAAAGCCTGCTGAGAGGCAGCTCCTGACTCTGCCTTGGCTGGTTTGAGGTCAGACCTCAAGCAGATTAAGATTTTAGGTTTGACACTGATTTCATGCTCATCACCTTACTTCCACCTTGACAGGATAAGAGGAAACAGCCTCAAGTTGTGTCAGGGAGGTTTAGATCACACATTAGGAAAAATTTCTTCCCTCAAAAGAGGTTGTCAGGTGTTGGAACAGGCTGCCCAGGGCAGTGGTGGAGTCACCGCCCCTGGAAGTGACTTGAGTGAACTTCTGAGCTTCCCTATTTTTCTTGTAAGTTACGGAATGCATCAATATGAAATATTTATATTGGCCACCCATAAAATCCTGCTGTTTGCTCTCCATAACACACCATTGTGGCATACAGGATACTGAAAATATTCTCTTTTATTGATCTGCCTGGACCTGTGCAGTTTGAGAAATGTTCTCCCTTACAGTGGTGATCTTGTACATGTACCTGTGGAAGCAACAGTGGCATTGGTGGTACATCCATTCATTGCTTTGAATGATTCATTATCCTTATTTCCCTGGTTTTTCTAAATAATGGCAAACTGCACAGGAACACTGCCCACACAGCCCTTGGTGCCACTTCTGCTCACTTCAGTGTCCTCCAGTCTTTGCCAATCACTGAAAGTGTCAAAATACAATTCCTGAGCACTCCCTTAGCACACACACAGATAGCTAATAGTCTTTATATCTATCAATGGCCTGAATTATGAATTTCATGTCATGCAGTTTTCTGTACAATAATTTTGCAAATTATATGACCATCGTTGAAAATTAAAAATAAATCTGTGAAGGTGCTACTCGAAAGTGAGCAGGAGAGAAATCAGCTCCTTCTCTCTCATTTGCTGAAACTGAGCTTAATGCCCTCCCATTATCAGTATTTTAGAAACTCACTTTTACTTGTCACACTGCACACCGTCAGTGAACCTTTGTTTAGGCCCCTCCAGTGAGGTGATTGCCCAAACCTCATTTCGTTTGTATGAATTGTGGATGGTGTCAAAATGTCTCTTTACTCATTTTTAAAGTCAGTGTTGATAATCTTGAAGACTTATTAGTATTGATAAAATAAGATGTTCCCTTGCATAGTCCATCATTGCTGTTAATTCCATTTTTGCTTTAGCGAGTGGCAAAAATGGTCTCTGTGAAGGGGACTGATAAGAACGTTGGCACAAGGTTTATTAATTATCATTTTAACTGGTAACTATTCACCTTTGCAGGTTACTGTTCTCTTGTACCCTGGGAATGCAGTGACTACTTGAAACAGGACTTTGTCTTGGTGGCTGTGGCCCCTTCTTGTCCGTGAGCCATCCCCTAAACTTTGGAGTCACTACATTTACCAGTGGGTTCTAATTAGCTGCATGATTTCCATGAAAAGTCATTAAAACTCAGCTCTACACGCAATTGTTGCCAGCCACCTTATTTTTTAAACAAGCAATTGATATTAAATCCTGGAATCCCTATGCTATATGAGCTTTGCCTTCTATTGGATACACAGATGCTCCAAGTATTGTAGGAGAAAATAAAAAGCCACTGATTTATCATTCAAAAGATAGGACCTTGATCTCTCATGCTTTTATCTTGTCTGAATACTAGTGAGCAAACCAAATCAGATTAAAGGAGGAATGTTTGTCTTTCATCCCTTGAACTTGGTGAAATCTGGGCTTATCTGCTGAGTGTCAGCTCTAGTTGTGCTTCAAATTTCACACATCTGTTTTCCAGCAGTGCTTTCATTTTTTATTAACCTCCATCACAGCCCAGCATCTGGGCAGGGATTCTGGGTCAGAATTCTTAAAAGTCTTCAACACATAAGATGTTGAAGAATGGCAGAGTTGTGTGGGCACCTCTGAGTGGGAAGGGGAAATCCAGGTACAGCAAGAACTGCTTAGTGCAAAATTCATTTCTATTCCCTTTTATTTCCCTGCAGGCTCTTTCATTTCTGGTGGAAACTTGTCCTCCTGACATCTTCATGAGGAATTGTGGCTGCATCATCGTGGTACCATGGACATCCCAGCTGTTTCTATGGAGAAACAGTAATTCAGGTGAACGTGACATGATAAACAGACTCTAACTGCAGCATCCCATGGGGGTAAATGCTACCTGTAAAAACCAATTTAATTTCTGTGATTATGTAATATTTATTTCTGAAGGAGAAGATGCCCAAAACATAAACCAAAGTAGACAATGTTGTTTACCTGAATTAACTGGGTTTGCAATACAACCAGCACTGAAGCTGAAGTAAAGTTTGTAAGTTTATCCTCTATGGCAGTAACAGATGAAATAAATGTTCTCTTTGTTTAACTACGTATTGCTTTGCTCAAAAATTGGAGCTTATCTTGCCACAGATTAATTATGAGCAATTGTTACTTAAAATTATCAATATTATAATTTTAATTAAAATATTATTAGTTTAAATTTTTTAATTTGTTTTTTTGGAAGGAAATGTTCCTTTTTTTTTTCCAGGTTAGAATAATGAACATATTTATGAGCTTTTCCTTCTTACTACTCTAAAGAACTGTTTTGAAACCCATGATGGCACTTGGTGATCCGGTTTAGTGGACAGGGTGGCGATCCGTCAAAGGCTGGGCTTCATGGATTTGGAGATCTTTTCCAAACTTAATGACTCTGTGATGTTATGCAGAAGGGGCTGTTTTATTGCTGTAGAGTTCAGGACGCCCTTTGCATGTTTTCTGCTGTTTACAATGTCAGTAATTTTAAGCTCATGTATTGCAGCTGTTGAAATTGTGTTTCTAAACAGCTTCACAGCATGATGGCAGCATTTCAGTGTGGGGTTCCAGTTCAGGGAAAACAGAAGTATCTCTTCCAAACTTCAGGTGGTCACTGACTTTTGTGGTCAGATCCATATTTAGGTAAATGTTGTAAATGGCACAGGGTGCCCAGAGAAGCTGTGGCTGCCCCTGGATCCCTGGCAGTGCCCAAGGCCAGGTTGGACATTGGGGCTTGGAGCAGCCTGGGACAGTGGGAGGTGTCCCTGCCATGGCAGGGGTGGCACTGGATGGGATTTAAGGTCCCTACCAACACAAATAATTCTGTGATTCTAAAATCCAAATTTAGCTGGGAAAAACAAAACAAAACCAAACCTCAATATCTTTTTAACTCTTGTTTTTTGTGGGCTTTTCTTCACAGAACTGTGTGTGCTAGACCAGAAAATCTCCAACTGCTGTCCCTCGGTGACTCGTGGCTATTTAACTTACTGGATGCCGTTGGCCAGTTCCCTTGTTTCAAGGTATTAAATCAAAGTAAGACTGTGGGGCATTCGTGTTCTTTTGCATCCTGCACCAGTAAACACAAGAGACAAGGAGGTATTTCATACCACACACCCGTGTGATGCTGATGCACACAACACCGTCCGTTTTGTTGACGCATTTTGAAAAATGCAACTAAAGGATCTTATTATAATAATTTTACATAAAAATATGCAGTTCTATTACACACTGAAGAGACTTTTGCACAGCTTTATTTGCTCAATATGGTTTAATAAACAACCTGAAGATGCAATCAAATGCCATTAGCAGGATTATTGTCCTTTCCTGTCCATCCTTGGTAGCAGGACTTGGAAATATTTGTGGTGGGATCAGAGAGATTTCCAGATGCTTAAGCATTGCCTGTAAATCAGTAAGGACATCCCTAAATTCTTCACTCCTTTAAATGATGCCCTGTGTCACTGAAGTGCTTGAATGATGCAGTCAACAAGGGAATGACTGGGATCACTGCAGCTCCAGGCAGCTTCATCCTGTGGTTCCCAAAATGATCTGAGTGTGTTTCATTTCTAATGAACATCTTGTCACAGAGTATGCCCCAAAGAAGGCAATATTTGGGTGCAGTAGAATTATAGTGTCCTGAGCTGGAAAGGACCCCCAAGGATCACTGACCCAGCTCCTGGCCCTGCCCAGACCCCCAGCACTCCCCCTGAGCATCCTGGAGCGGTGTCCAAAGGCTCCTGGAGCTCTGGCAGCCCCGGGGCCGTGCCCATTCCCTGGGGAGCCTGTTCTGCTGGCTCAGATCCCACTGGACACCCACCAGAACCCCCAGGTCCCTTCCCACATCCGCTCCCCAGCCTCCCATTCCCAGTCTGTCCGTACATCCAGGGTGCCCCAGCCCAGTGCTGAATTCGGCCCTTTTCCTTGTTGAACTTCACACCATTGGTGATTCACAGCCCTCTCATTTGTCAAGGTCTTTGTGTTTGACATGATTTGGTGAAGAGAGCAATTGTGACACCGAATTTTAACAAAGCCTTTGCCCCTCAGCCTCTGGTGTGCAGCGAGAGCTCTGGGAGTCCCTTGCTGTGTTAGCAGATATTGCGTTTCCATCGCTCGTGCAGCACCAGCCCAAACAAGCTGTCTCTGATTCCTACAGGGAACCCAGACTTCCTTATTGCTTCATTTGGGGGATGGATGTGCCAGCACTGCCTCTGCTGCTGTCAGTGATTTGGGAGAGGATTTATTGTGGTCACTGGTGCCAGTGGGCTTGAAAACAGTTCATTGTGAGGCAGCAGAGGATAAATGCCGTGTGCCAAAGCTGCGGGAGTGCTTATGCAGCAGCTCCAGAAACCTGGTGCCACATCTCCCAGCTGTGGTCAAGATGGGCTGAAGTGCTGCTCATACCAAACGTGACTGAGTTTAATAGGGCAAGGTCACAGTAAAGAAAACATGAATAAAACATCTGCTTTATTACTTTATAGGTTGCATAATTCTGTCTACTTGCTTTTCATTGTTTCACTCCCATTCTAATACAAATGGGGGAGATTTGAGCAGTGTCACTGCACCCAGCACTTCAGTAAGGCTTTTAGTCCATGAACAGCAGAATAAAGTTATCCTGTACAGGATCAAACACAGTTAAAACATGCACCAGTACTTGAAGTTTATATGTGCAAGTCTTTGCTTAAATTAATTCACACAAAATATTCAACGTTATAATCTTGTATTCTCTGGCTCAGAATCACCTCAGTGGTAACAAGTGTCTGTAAAATGACTCTTCACTGTGTGTTAGCCACAGAGCATGGCTATCCCAGAGGATCCACTTGAAGGCCCAGTGTGTACTTCAGTTTTAAAATTCAGACAATGCATTTATTTGGAGTGGGGAGAGAGTGGAATTGTGGGGTTTTTCTTTCCTTTGCATGCCTGTTTATATAAATATCTGAAGATAAGTCAAACATTCGAATTGCTATATATGGTTGGAAGTTTTTGGAATGTTTTTGCTCGTTTAGATTCTCAGTGTCATTTAAAAGTAGTCCAACAGTTTCTGCAGTGTTTAACCAGGGGTGCTTGTGGCAAACCCATCACACACAGTACTTCAACCTTCAGGTACAGCAACAATTGGTGTTTTAAGGGTCATTTCTTACTTCTCCCTGCTGTTATCAAAGCAATCCCTTCCTTTAAAGCTGAGGCACATCAGATGAAGTGTCCATGCTGTTATTTCAGCCCCCAGTGGAATGTGCCAGCCCTGCTGCAGTGATGGGAGCCCCACACTGCACCTCCAGCACACGGGGATTGCACAGAGGGCGATGTCTCTGCTGCCTCTGGGGAGCCCAGGGAGCAGCTCCCAGAGCCACAGCACATTTCCCAGGCTGGAGCCGGTGGCACAGCACGGTTATTACATAACTGGAGCTGCAGAGGAAGTGCTTCCTGACATTTTTATGCCGTATGAGACCTGAAGGCCGCGGAACAAGTTGCACAGCGCGTTAATTCTTGTTCTATCAGGTTAGAGGAGGATTAACCTGAAAGCGCTTTTTGCTGTCATCACACATAGGAATAACTGCAAAAATAACTTGTTCCTGGAACTGGGGAAACATCCTGGGGGAACTGAAGCCTACAGTGCCTGTCCAAACCAGCAAGGGCAGAGCATGTCAGCGTGGCAGTGTCCAGTGAGCGTGTGCAGCTGGCAAGGGTTGGAGAAGTGGCATTTTTAATTAGAGGGTTCCCAGCCAGAGTTACGATGACAGCATGGGCATAGCTACAGAATCCCTGGATTCCTGGGGAGCATTGCTGCAGCTCCCCAACAGCACCGGGATCAGAGCAGATCCTCACCTGTGGGGCCAGGCTGTGGTGCACAAACTGAGCTCAAACACAAGCATCACCTCACAACTGCACAAGGTTTTATTCCTTTTGGGTCAGGGAAGTCAATGCCATTGAGGATGTGGATGAACGGTTTGACTACAAACCATTGCTATTGACACCATCCCTGGCAAATGCCCCTCCTTCCCTCCCTTGTCCTCTGCCCCTCCAAGCAAGCACACTGACAATTATTGTTTCAGCAACAATTATCTGCTTTGCAAATTGAAGTCAGAGCCCTGAAAGGCTTGGCAATAGCAAAAACTGCCTTCAGACTGCTCAGCAGGAGGACAATATAACAATATTCCAAAGCAGCCTTTGCATTGGCTCATCTGTGGTATATCTGCTTTTTAATATCTCTTCAAAATAATGGCATTATTTATGAAAAGAGAGAAAGGCCTGGCCCCCAGTGCCATAAAACTTTGATCCATTGTATAAAAACGATAAAGTCATAAAGACAATTGGACATTTTAAAAGATGCTATGAAAGGAGAAGTTTTTACATTTTAATATGAAAATCGTACAAAATACCTTTTATTTGGCAAAATACTGTCCACAGTAAAATTCATTACTGTTATCCAGCATCCAATTTGTCACCTGTAATCAGGCACCTTTATTTTATATTTTTTACATGCTCGATAGCTCTTCAAATTGCTCTCACCAGATGGAGGTTGTCATGCCCTTTAAGACACTTTCCTTCTGTGGACAAGAACAACTTCTCGAGCAAGTTTCCCAAAATTGTGAAAGCCTCCTGATAGCAGTAATTTTAAAGAATGACAGTATAGGTGGAATATTCCTGTCTTGTTTCATTTCTTTTTAGCCATGTGTTACTTAATGTCTTTTTATTATATTCGAATATTCCATTTTTGAGACTAACTGCACATGAAACCCTGGGCTTCTCAAGCTCCTTTTGCCATTTGAACTCAAAGTGAAGCAATTTTTCCAGCATCATTTCTCCTTTGTTATCTTGTCTTTCCATCAGCTTCTCCATTAGCTCAATTATAGGCCTGCTACAATTTTTACTGCTGCTATGATGTGTGGACTATTAAATCATTTGCTATTCTCCAAAACATATTTGTGCATAAAGGTCTAATTTTGAAAGGCTGAAAGCTCACCTCGGCGTTATCACACTGGTAATCAACGAAGTAATTGCATAAAATAATCCAGAAGAAGATGCACAGTAATTCAGCTTTAGGGATGCAATCTATTTGTGGTTATAACAGACATTATTTGTTTATATGGTTGGTTATTTTTCTCCCTGCGATTACCTTGAGAGTTTCAATGTGGAAATAAAGAGAGCTCAGGGTATCATATGAGGCAGTGCTGTAAAACTCCCATCATTTCGTCCCCGGGGTGATTTAATTGATGCGTTTCAATAAATTGTGCGGTGGCCAGGTGAGGAGGGTGTGAGCTGTGCCCTGGGGGCAGTCTGTCACCGCGCCCCGGGGTGGCACCGGGGGGCAGCGCTCCGCCGTGTCCCCAGCAGCGTGACCCGGCGCTGGCGGGGTTCTGCAGCCCCTCCCCTGCTGCCGCAGCGGCTCCAGCTGTCCGCCTGGGGCTGGGATTTCCCCGGAATTAACCTTTTCCCTGCCGTCTATTGCAGTGCAGGTTCCCGGACACGGGGATGCCGCTGAGCCCGCCGGGGGGATGTCATTAGCGGGGATGTCATTAGCGGGGATGTCATTAGCGCGGGAGCATTAATTGCGCTGGGGCGGGCACGCACGGCGCTGTGCGGTGTTTGGTTCTCCCCACAGAGACGTGAAGCGGGTGGAATTATCTGTTTGTGAGCAGAAAGCCAACGAGGTCAACATTTCTTAAAGCGCTAGGAAGTCGTGAGAGAGATTTGAGTCAAGTGGATGCACAGAACGAGAGATTCCAGTTGTGCTCTGCAGGTAGAAGGAAGTTTGCAGTGTAGGAACCATTGTAAAATTTGGGATAAGGTGAATTTGCATGATTTAGGCAATATTTATTGCAAACAGCATGTATTATTCTTTCATGAATTAGCTAATATTCTGCTTTTTCTCCTTTTTTTTTTAGTTCAGTTCAGCTCTCAGGTACAGGGTGGGATTGTTGGAGTGTCTGTGTCAAGTCCAGGGGTTGGACCTGATGATCCTCGTGGTTCCCTTCCAACCTGGTGATTCTGTGATTAATTCTGACCCTTCCAGCCCAAGCCATTTCATGATTCCGTAATTTTTGACTGACCCTTATGTCTATTGCTTCAGTGTATTTCCTAGAGGCTTCCCTGACATTTATACACTTTCCACACTATTTCACCCATAGAAAATAAAACTTCATACGCATCCAAGAGTAGAATTTGACCATGTTTTACACAGTCTTTACACATTAAAAAAAAAGTGCCCTGTATAAACACAGGAAAAAATGGCAGTGTCTGATTCTAAAACTGAAGTATAACAATTTCATTAGCATTTGTCTAACTTTAAAATGATACAATTTCTACATGGAAGGGCACAGTTATTTCAGAATCAGTGATTGCTTGAGCAGCTGGGGCACACTGCTCTGCAAAGATGTTTTGTTCCCCATGTATAAAAGCCATAATAGTTGGTCTTTTCCCTTACTTGATGACTTAAGTAAAATTTATAGAAGGTGTTAAGATACTAAACACTGGTTGATGAGCTCATTGTTTTATTTGTGATGATATAACAAGTGAAACACCCTCTAACAACTGAAGATATATTGCCTTGAAATATATTTAATAGCTTGGCATAAAGCAATACATTACATCTTACCATCTCTATGGTAATGGACAACGTTTATATTCCATTAAAGTCTGTGCTTTAATTTTCACTGTGTTGCCAGGTATTGGCTTCAGAGCTGCAATGCTCCTGCTCTTGGCTGCTCCTCAGCAGACAGGGACATGCCCACCGAGGGCAAACAGGTTTGTTAATCTGAAGTGCAGGAATGAAATCTGAGCATCAGGTTTTCACTTCATGAAGTCACAGAATGCTCTGGCTGGGAAGGGACCTTAAAGCCCATCCAGTGCCACCCCTGCCATGGCAGGGACACCTCCCACTGTCCCAGGCTGCTCCAAGCCCCAATGTCCAACCTGGCCTTGGGCACTGCCAGGGATCCAGGGGCAGCCACAGCTTCTCTGGGCACCCTGTGCCAGGGCCTGCCCACCCTCCCAGGGAACACTGAACAATCAGAAATAGCTGCTCAATGTCAATGTGTGCGTTGGGTTAAAACATAAATGCAGCTTCCCTGCTTATAAACCTGCAGGTGTTGCAAGCTTGCATTGCACAGCCCTGAATCCATACCTCAAGGATGAAATTCTGTCCTTTATGCCATTGATTTCTGTGGGCTTGTAGCTTCTCCAAAGATGAATAATGTTGGAACAAAATGGTAGTGTTAAGCAGTAAAGTATCATCACTAAGAGGGTTTGCTCATAAAGGTCAAATAAGAATATGTCACCCCTCTTTGATTAATAGCTCGTGGTGTTAGTAGATATTGATTGCATTTAAGAGCCTGTGGGTAAGAGGCAATTTAACTTATCTTCAACATCTTCACAAGAAATAAGGTTCCTGTAAAAGCAGATACCAGCAGGGGCAGTTGCTGTGAATCCAGTCTGAGGAAGGGGACACAGCAGAAGAGTTTTACCCATTTTGTAGAAACCAAACTGCTATGGGCATCAGTTACCTCCCATCAGCTCTGCCCAGCCTCTGGTGCCAATTACAGCACTGGGACCGTACAGAATTCTTCCTTTTTGCCAATCAATTTCTAGTCAGAATGTGGTCCTCAGCTTTTGGCATCTCGATGTACAATATTTTCTTCAAGAGTTGTAGGAAAAAATAGCCAGAATACCTACACCACCTTAGCAAGCACTTTTTCAAAGGTTTCTGGGCAGTTTGTCACTCGTTCATGTTTTATTTATGGTAATAAAAATGTACCATTCTGGAGATGATGTGTAAGAATGATCTATATTCATCAGATTTTGTCTTATTCATTAAACTGCGATGACTTCAAATTTAGGATTTCCTTGGTACAAAGTTTACAGAAGTTAGGAATCTTGTGTAGCATAATCGAGTAGGGAGACCTCAGATCTTTGCTTCCAGAAGGCAAAGCTGTGCTGAGGAAACAGTGGTGAAATATTTTCTCCCCATTTTAACCACCTGTCTTTACAATTCCATGCTGGGAAGTGCGTTACTCAAGGGGAAAGCTATTTTTGTCCAGGTTGTGTAGTGGGAAAGTCAGGCACTTTAACACTCACTTCTCTTTGCAGAAAATAATCTAAAATCTGCTGTTCTGTCAATGTGGAGAGATCTGCTGTGTGTAAAGAGGTGTGTACGCCTCCTTAAGCTTCTCATTGTCTTTTAATGAAAATATGCGTCTTCCAACGTTTATTTCCATTAAGAATCAAACATGGTCACTACAATTTTTGACAGAGAGCTCTCACGGTGTTTCTGTTTTATGAACTTCTGGTGTTTCACAGCTGCAGTACAGGTGTATTGGCATTACTGTTTGGAAGGGGTTTTCAAGATAAACTGAGGTTCATGGGGAGGAAATTGGGAGCTTTCTGAATGGAAAGAACAAATGTGAACAGGGAAGTTCCCCAGACATGGCACATGCAGGTGTCACCTCTATATCTGCATGTGACAGCCCTGGTTTTTTACTATTAAGTGTATCAAAATTGATCTTTTATGCCAGTAATTCCACCTCTGTGGTCATAATCAGCTTGTTTAATTAGCTTGAGTTCTCCCACCCCGAAACAAACATTCACATGGGCAGATATAGTAAAATTTTCGTGATTTTCTGCGTGTAGGACTCAGCCTGGCTGGTTCAATTTGAGAGGTTATTTTAAAGTTTACTTCTGATGTTTGGGGGATATGAATGCCTGTATGCAGATGCCACTTCTCTGATGTCTTAAGATAATATTTGGGAAAGGAAATCACACTTTGCTTCCTGCTTCAGTAATAAATTTCATCTCTCATTTAGAGTTCCTCACATGGCCAAATTGTGCCCTGTAAACTGATTTCATAGCAGTAAGTTCAGTGCTAAGAGCACAATGAAAACTTTTCAATGCTTTATTTCACACCAGCAGTTGAATTCCTACTCAGTTTTGTCAAATACATGAACCAATGACTGCCTACAAGCAAAAAGTCCTCTAATAAAAGCGAGGCACAAGCTGGATGCGTTTTGGGGTTTTATAAATGGAATACAAATGTGTCCATGTCCAAGCTAAACAAAGGGATGTACATCATCCCTTTGTCCTGCTGCAGCTCAGGATTATTTATTTAAATGAACAATAGGGCATCGGTCTAAAAACCAGCAACTTTGGAAAAGCAGATTAATTCCACCAAAAAATGGCACAAGTTTGAAAGTGCAGCCACATCCGCATGCCTTCAGAAAATGTACAAGCTCATGAATTATTTTGTGTGTTATGTCTTTTAAATATTTCCTGGATCCAGCTGAGAAAGACAGCGACTCACGGTGATAATCTGATAAGACATTGAATTTCTATTAATTACTGAAACTGTTTTGCGTGTTTGTCTCATGAATTAAGCATTTTTACTTAGATTCTGATTATTTTCCACCTTTCATTGCTAATGTACTATCAAATCATTGTCAAAAAAAAAGCAAGACTGATAAACATTTAACATCAAGGAGGTGTATTTATTTATTTATGAATTTTTGGAGCACAAAGGTAATGAGAGTACTGACAAATTTCATGTTTCATTGACAAGTTACTTTGAATTTCAGAATGTACAAGTATTTAAAACAACAATTTACTCCCAAGTGTTTTGGCATGCTGAAGATGAATGAATCATGCATAAGTACTAATAATGTTTCCAATCTGTCAGTCCTACTTTCTCTGCTGCTCCCATGATTTAAGTTTGGATTGATTGGATTTGGTTTAATTTTATGGTGTTTCCTTTCAAGCAATGAATCAGCACAACAGGTACAATACCTGCTCACAGGCTGTGCTCAGAGGGGAGCTTGGAATCCTCTTAGCACAAGAGGATTTTTGGAGGTCCCTTCCAACCCAGGCCATTCCATGGTTCTGTAACCCACCCCACAATAAAGTCTTGCAGTGATATTTACCTGAGGATGCCTTCCTAGGAATGGCACAGATTGGATTTTCCAGACCCATTTCACGAGCAGCACGTGATGGTGATGTTTTTCTGATCAAAACCAGTTTGCTCATTCAATAGTATCCCATAATCACACTGAAAAAAACATCTGCAAATGTCAACAGAATTATGGATTCTTTGATTGATAGAGACCAGATGAATTACATTGGGAATTTCTTGTTGTGCATATAAGTCATTTAATAATTCAGAAGTTTCTCAGAAAGATCACTCCACTTAACAAGCCCTGGAATGATCCAAAAGAGTAGCAGAGATTATCCTGAAGGATAATTAGACATTTCACACAAGAAAATTAATATTCCAAAGCATAGACCAGGGCAGTAGTTAGCAAAGCAACTGGAATTTGTTGGAGCCATGGGAGAGCTGCTTATCTTACGTGGATCCCTTGTATGCAAAACGCCAGAAGTTTTATTGTTATTTTATTGTTAGGGTTATTCATCTTCAGAATCGTGCTGTTATTAATGTGAAATGTGAATCCTCCTCTGACAGTGGGTGCTGGTTGATTGCCTCTGTTTCCTGGTGAGATTGTCCAAATATGACTGGAACATGTTTATACAGAATGTGGGACTGTTGAATATCAGGCTTTGGATAGCTCTGGTCCAGCATCAGGGCAAGCTGGTATTTCAGCTCCTCACTTGCACTGTGGGGAACAACAGAAAATAATGGGAAACATTCTGGGGAGTTCACAACAAGGAAAAAATACTGAGTTCAAAAGTATTTTGGATTTTCATTTTATTAATTAAATTATGCCTCGTCTCTCTCCACCCCCAAATGAAGTTACTGTACAAAACTCTATTTATTTTCCATGTGTGCAGTGTCAGGGTCACATCCAGGCCCAGTTTCTCCAAAGGAAGCAAAGGGTTATTGCACAGGATAAGCAATTTTTCCTACTAAAGATTATTTACATTGCAAATAGTCACAGATGATGGTTAACAATAGCAAGTGTGGTGTGAGGCATCTGTGACTCCAACCTGAAAGTGGGAAGGTTCACAGGGGAGACAATTCTGATTTGTTCTCCACTGATGAGAGCCCCAGTTCCTGGGAGGTGCCACGGGGCTGTGAGGAGATGCTGCTGTGGGAGTTCTTTCAGCTGCCTCTTGTCCATGGCAGGGGTCTATTTCAAAAGAAAACCCTGTGATGCAAAAAAAAATATATAAAAATTAGAATTAGCTGTTGATAAATATTTTGTATCTCAAAGAACAAACGCAAATATTCAACTCCTTAATAACAACCATAGCGAAATAACAACCATCAGCTTCTAAACCTGCAAAGCTGATACAAGTTTAAGGATGGGAGACTGAGCTTCAGCCTGAGCAGTTTGGTTTTCTCCTTGTCATTTATCTTAGCAGGGCATTTACTCTGACTTCGGCCAAAAAGAGCAGTTTGGGGGAGGAGGGATCTCATCTGCAGACAGGTGCTGACACATCAACTGCAAATGGGTACAGAAATATACTTAACAGTGCATTTGTGATGGGAATTTGTTACATTTAGTTTGTCTTCGTATTATAATACTCTGGTAAGTACAAATGATCACATTAGGATTGTAGAAGACCCATTACCATCCATTTCCAAACTTTCTTCCAGAGGACTTTATTCCTTTGCTATTTTATCCTGCCCTTTCAACGGCGTAGAATTTTCCCAATTTCTAAATTCTAATTTTGTCTCCTTCTGATGTCACCTCCTGAAAAAAAAATTCCTATTTCTGTGAGGCACGAGGTTACCAGCAGCTTTGATGTGTGTATTGCAAGCCCTCCTGTCTGAAGACAGACTGCCAGCAGAGTTTAGGGATGACAGTGTTTCATTACCAGGCCTTTGAAGTTCCTGAGGTGCCACAAATGGTCGTTATTGAGAATTTGCCTTGATTATTATTTTTACTGCCAGACTTTTAAGCCATACAATATCAGCTTTCTTTCGACTTTGCTTCTTAGTTCCTTTTATGGTGAAGCTTAATACAGTGACCATATGGAGCAGCTGAAAGGCTGCCAAGTGTTTCAGTGACAAGGTTATAAATACAGACAGCACGGGGGTTTTTCCCCCTTAACGTATAGCCCTCTTGGTCTGAGCCAAAGCAGACAGTAAATCAGAATGCATAACTTGTTTTGCCACTCACTTCATAGGTTTTTTGTATGTAGGGGGTATCTCAGTGCAGCAGAGGGAAACACTTGCACAGTTTGGGGAGGGAATGGTCACTGCCTTCCGTGGAGGGCACCTGTGAGAGCCAAAGGAAAAGTTAGACTTGGAGTTTTGTTTTACAGCGAGTTCCTACCAAAACTCAGTGGCAAAGGGACATCTCTTCTTCCTTAGCTTTGGTGCTGGGCCACAGGCTGGCCTCAGCCCTGAGCTGCTCCTCTGGGTAGGCAGGAGCTGCCTTCCCTTTGCCTTTTTCTGCTATGAGAGGGAAAGGTGCTCCTTGTGCCTGGAAATAGAGAGTCCATGGCTCGTTCCTCCCGAGCAGCAGCCCCTCCTTGCTGTGGTCTGTGTTCTCCTGAGGCTCTTGTTGTTTCCCAGAGCACATGAGGAGACAGGGCTGTTACACTCTCAGACACCCAAGCGTCCTGTTTTGGTGTAGGAATTAAATTGTTTGTGTGAGTGTCAGAGAGAGGAAAGCAGAGCAGGTACCTTGCACATGGAGGGAAAGGGATGCTGCTTATGAAAGCTGTTTTTCTTCTGCAGTAATTACAGCAGGAGAGATTTAAACTTTAGAAAGCAAAAGCTTCACATGCTCAGATCTGTGTGTGTCATCTGCACCTTTGCTCTCTTAATGCACGGTGGTATTTTTTGTTATTCAGATTTTATGGTTCTGTTTAATAAGAAACCTGTGGATGTAAAGGTCTGGTATTGTATCAGTAGGATGAATTAGAAGTATATAAAGTTTTTCTGGTTTTTTCCAGAAGGAAGTGGTTTTTCTCAGCCACCCACTGCTGGAGGAGAGCTGCCCTACCCCAGAAATGCAGCTAAGGCAGAACCAGCACTCCTAAAAGTATTAATTTGGATTATTTGCAAACAGATGGCCAGAAACATAAACACTTTCCCTTACCATCATCACTTCTCCCTTTGGCTGCCAATACTCCACTGCACAGGTCTTTGTTGCTCTATGCTAATAACATCAATTGAAAGGACTTGGAATGTCAGCCCTTACCTGCTGCACTCCACGAGCGAGCTGCCAGCTGGGCTGTTTGAGGGAAGCTTTGTGCTTCCAGCATTAGGTCTGGGCTCTGGAGACTTGTGTTCCTCCCAGGGTTCTGCCATAGATTTCCTGTGCGACCTTGAACAAACAACACTCTCACAATCTCAGCTGCCCATCTGTTAGCACAGGCATGGTAATTATGATGGGAATGAATTTCACTTTGTAACAGTTCTTAAGGTTGAAGACCCCTCATCAGAAGTGTGGTTCAAACTGTGGCCCTGAAGACAGATTCCATCTGAGACCGGGATCTCACACGGTGGAGGAGGACAAGGTGCTTTCCATGGTGTGATTGCTGAATTGCTAAAGAGTGACAGGAATGCAGCAACCTGGAAGCTGAGCTCAAACCATTCTGTTATTCCCTCATCATTTTTCAGAAGTGCCTCACTGGGGAACACACCATTCCTATCCCATCCCTTGACATGGGCACTGTACAACTGCTTCCCTCTGCAGAGCCAGCATCACTTGTCTTCAGTGGGTTCATCCCAGCTCTTTTGTCACCACTTTTTCCTGTGGCCTTTCTTTGCTTCTGGGCAACTCTGAAAATTGCCAGTTTCTGTAGCTGCAGCTCTTTACATCATAAAATAGACATGGTTTAGCTGTTTAGTGCTTCTGAGTACTTTTGGGGATGTGCAGCTCTTGTTGCAGGAGCTGCTGCCTCACGGGACCAGGAGCACAACAGGGACAGAGCAAAGGAGCCCAGGACTCAGAGCTGACAGGTGAATGCTCTACACACACAGCAAACACCTGTTAATCACTAATTAACCAGCTGTTAACCTGCCTGAGCTGAACACTCCCTGGCCAGATGTTGTCTTTAGTGAGAGCCAGGCTCCTCTGTCCTTCCCCCCACCCCGGAGGGAGCCTGCCTCGCACAGCTCAGTGCTGTGCTGCCCGAGTGCCCACCCTCATCCCTCCTGCATGCCCTGGCCAGTGCATCCTGGCACACCAGGCTGGGTGCAGCTGCAGTGAAACCATCCTAATTCAAGTCCCCTCTTTCCAGTTTCCTATGAACAGCTTTCTCTAGAAACATTATTTTTGTTTTCTAAGCAGAGCTTTGGCAGCGTTACAGCATTTTTGTGTGTTCTTATCGCTGAGGTATCACCATGGAAGTCACAGGTCTGGCAGCCCTGAGCAGGAGGAAGGTGGTCATTAGACTCCTCACCCAAAATTTCTTTAAAAATGGGTTACCTTGGAGAAGGATGAGGAAGGGAAGTGGACAGTGCAGTGGTTCTGGAAATGTTCTGAGTCCACAGGTGAAATCACAGTTTAGATGATGTGAATTTATTAAATTTAGTTTGTCTCTAACCACTTTAGAATACTCTGGTAGGTGCAAATTATCACATTGGGCTTGTGGAAGACCATTGCTATCCATTTCCAAACTCTTCAGAGCAGTAGAGATGTTCAAGGAGATGATGTGACACCCTCTATCAAAATGTTCTGTATGGAGGAGGGAGGCTCTCTCATTGTTCTCTGAAAATGCTTTTGTGTGGTTGATGCTGTGCTACCATTTTATCTCCCTTTTCTGTGTGTAAGGGAATAAAAAGTTGTTCTTAGCCAAGTGTTTTCCTGCCGGATTTTAAATAGACTGGAGTTCAACTGGGTTTTTGTTCACAAGTCAGTTAGCACTTCAGGGGGAAACTGTCTGCATATGTTTGCATCTCCTGAGTTTTGCTCAGAGTTTCAGATTCAAACAAAACTGAGAGCCCAAAGGAGAACCCAGCTTGAACTGCCAGCACAGTCTGACTTGGGGTTGCAACTATGCAAAATCTCTATATATAGTTTGGTTTCAAATAGCTACACTAAATCCTTATGCCGATCCCAGGAGGTGTTTTAAAGTTCGCTCAGTACTCACCCCAAGTTCCCCTGAAATATTTGGTAATTTCAAAGTTTTCTACAGTGCCTGCCAAAATGTTAGCTCTATAAGAAAACCTGATATAAGCATTTTTCCCTCTCCCTGCCCCCTCCAAATCATTCCACTCAAGTAACCCACAAAGAGCTGAGAGAGAGTGTGAGTTGTGTCTCTCCTGCAGAGACAGATGTGGAGTGAAACCCTGAGGGACTGCAGCCACAGTTCCTCCTTCCACTCCACACCACTTCTCATTGATTCCAACAATATTTTCTTAAGTAATAACCGGCTCTGACCTTGGCACCTCGTCCTTTGGAAGCTTTTGTCTGGATCTCTTTACAGAAAAATAGCACAGAACAGACTGTGATGTGAATAACCATGGAATGTTTTCCTTGAGCCGGGCTCACCCCATACGGAGCCCCAGCGAGGCACATACATTACTAAAAATAATAGCCTCAAACTATGGCAGTGTGGTGTGTTCATTATTAAGTCTATTACCTCTGCAATGAGGCTGCAACGCTCAGGCCTTGCTGGTTCTGTGCAGAGCAGTTTATTAATGGTGCCTTTGTTTCAGAGGGATGGCACAGGGAGCTGAGCCCAAGACTTGGAGCTGCTCAGCAGCGATGAAGCAGCTACTTGGAGCTGTTTAATATCTTAAATGACTCCATGCCCATAAATCAGCCGGCCATAAATTATGTTTAATGCTGAAAAATAACCACCAAGCAAACAGATCTTTAACCTGTAAATGTTAATTCTGTTTGTTAATACTTAGTGGCTCCAGCAGTGCTTGGAGGCTGCACGAGCTATTATTCATTTTGACTCCACTCCAACCCTTGTTCAGAAAAGCCTCTCCTAGATCTCCCTGAGACTGGGAGCTGCCTCAGGGCACCCACCATGGAGCAGAAGAACTGTGGGAATGCCCTAGCCCCAAATTCAGCTCCTGCCTGCACTGCCCAGGCCACGGCCCCACAGCTGCCCTGGGTGGGTCCCATCCCACAGGAGCTGTGAGCTGGGAGCTGAATCCAGCCACCCCTGTGCCCCAGCTGCTCACTGGGGGTGACTTTGCAGGTGTTTGGCCCTGGGATAGAGCAGCCAGGCTGGCAGAGCTGCTGGAGCAGCTCTGGTGACTCTGGGCTCTGTCACCCATCCCTGATGCTGAGCTGGAGCCAGCCCAGGTGACCTGGGCTCAGTCACCTGCCCCTGATGATGAGTGTGGGGGTAAGGGCCTCACTCATGCTCCTGGTGCCTGAAGGGCAAAGCAGGAGACCATCCAGGCTGAAAGGACTTGGTTTATTCCCTTCCTTCCCTGTTTCGTTTAATCTCAGCTCTGTGTCCCTCCCCTTCCCTTGTGCACTCTATCCCCACAGCTACAAACACCCAATTTTTTTTTATTTTTGACTTTGTGTGCAGTGGCTTAATTTTCCTTTGTATCATCAACATGATTTTATCATCACAGGTGGATATGGGAGAGGGCTCTTGACTGCAGGATGGAGAAAAGGCAGGGAGGAGCAGAATGTCCCTGGCAGGGATGCCTTTACTGCCAGCTACACCCGAAGCGTGACTGGATCCTGCTCTGCTTTGGGGCTGCACAAATCGTTTTGTGAATCAAATCCTGTATGTCTGATGCTCCTTTAAATGCTCCATTTTGATTTAAATCAGCGAGTGGATGATTCAAAATCTTCAAGCATACATCATTAGGTGTCTATTTACCTTTCAAACTCTACTATTGAGATATTGGCAGCATAGAATTATGGAATCGCTTGGGTTGGAAAGCACATTAAAGATCATCTGCCTCCAACACTTCTGCCATGGGCAGGGATGCCAATTATATTGTCTGGAATATTTTCTGCTTCCAATTCTGTTGAAATCATTCTCTCCTTGAGTAAAACTAATTTTCACTATGAATCCTGGCTTTCTTTGTTCCCTCTAGGCAACGTAAAAAAATCAAAGAATTTATAAGGTAAAATAATTCTGTACATCATAAAGCCAGCTGGACCTTAAATCTATTTTGCATTAGATTCTATTTTACTGTTTAGTCCCTGCATTTCATTAAGTATGAATGTTTGGAAATGAAGTTGGTTAAAAGACAGCAAAAATCTGTAGCAAACTTTGCAATTTGAGAAATTAAAACCAGTAGCTAACGCTGCACATGTGTGTGTGTTTGTTCTTGCATTGGTAAAGTGCCATTGCTGGGGAAAGCAGGTTTTTTCCTATTTCTTCCCTGATAATTGGCAACAGGTCCAAGCTGCGAAGGTGAGGCTTGTCCCTTGTTGAGATGTAAACTAGTAAACTACATTATTTATCTAATACTTTATCTGGTCCTTTTTTTTTTTTTTTTGTCACAAAAATTGTCTATCTATGAACTAAAAGAGGCATTTGAACTCTGAAAATTGAAGCACTTACATCAGAAAGATTTATCAGTACGGTTCCGTTTCATTACACAAGATTAAATGATGTTGAAATAAATATTGGCCTTGATCTAAGATGCTCTTCCAGCAACAGGAAAACCATATATCTCTTTTTAAAAAATATAGCAGTTCAAAAAATATCAGAGAAGAGTGAATAACGGAGAAACTGGGCCGACAATAAAATGTAAGTGGGAATCAAATGTTAACATTCTACTTATCAAGCTCTTACAAGCAGAAGGGAACGTGTAGAATGGTAATTAACACCCACTCATCACATTCTTCTGGAAGATTAAAGAACAGGTCCTAGCCCCAGTACTTACCTTTGCAAATATAATCTCATCAATTCATCTAATTCCGAAGAGAATGAGGTTTTTATTTCACCTTCCTCAGCCGCGGTTTTTTCTCACGGGGCTGTTTTTCCCTTTCACCACACAAGGATCCCGATCTCACTTAGAGGTGAAAATTCCTTGGCCTTTCAGTGCACCCAGTTCAGTCTCCACAAAAATAGCTGGGGTATCACAGATGCAGGAATGATGAGAGCAGGGTTTATGATATCTGATAAAGCTGAATTTTAGCTCCTGCAGGAATGTGTTAGTGGCATATAAAAATCCAGCCGTGGAAGGAGCAGAGTTTTCCATTTCTGGCCCAAATCTCTCATTGCTAATAGAGATAATAAATTTCCATCCAGAGACCACAACTGCATCTCCCCCTCCTTGTGGAAATGTCACACAACTTTTTCTCATTCAAATTGCTAAAAATATGTGTTTAGTTAGCTTTTCAAAATGCATGTATTACCTAATGACATGACTGCTTGGCTGCCTAATTTACAAGAAGTCACTTGCATAACCAGCAGATAAATATAGATGAAGGTTTTATCCATGTGTACATAAAAAGAGAACTCTCCATGTGTATGTAAAAAGAGAATGTGTGTGGTTTTAACGTCAAGAATAAAAACTTTACCTTAAAGCCTTTATTATATTTTTGTTTATTCATTTGTTTTACAAACATATTCCTTTAAGAGACTTCTGATTTGGTGATTTCTGCTGTTCTCTGAGATTTTATAAAATATAACTGCTTTCATTAACTGGGAAATCACATTCCTTTAATATACAGTTCCCTTGCATCTGGCAGTTTCCATCCCTGCAAGCATCCTCTCAGCCATGAATATTTTCTTGGTGTTAGAATGCAAATATTTTCATGCACCATCTTGCTAAGACTTTAGCAGATGCAGATACAGGTTTCATTTAGTGAGTATTTTCTAAATATAACCAAAATATGCCTTCCATATGATTCTGAGAGTGAAAACTTCTTAGCAAATCTACTTTTTCCTGGCATTGCTGGTTCTGGGCCAGGAGGTATTGGTTGAACACTGGTAGGAGCAGATGTAACAAGGCAATGAAGGTGATCATTAATGCCATTATATCCATGTGCTGGAGCAAAAATGAAACTTTCAATTTCCACGCCATTAGGAGCCTGCAGAAGGATAAAAATGCAGTTTGCAATCCTCACTCGGATAAATGATTGCTGCTCTCAAACCCTTGAACGGTTTTAACAAACGATCACTGGCTGCATTCCACTGTTGGACGGTGCCTTCAGAAAAACAGCACTGCTTAAACACACCAGCACAGATTCTTAATGAACCCATTCTCTACATCCCTCCCCTGTCCTGGTAGGAAACATGGAGCTGAATATCTCTGGAAAATTGAACTGATACCAAGGTTCTCTAATCTCTGTCTTCTGCTGAATTTATAGATGTGCTCGTGTTGATTTATTATTGAAATTTCTTTTGGTTAAAGCAATGATATCAGGGAGCTAGAATGACACATGAAATGTAGTCCAAGGTAAATTAAAGTACTTAAGCACAGCAGTTATCTCCTGATTATAACTAAGCACATTAGACAGCTCAGGAGCCTTGCAAACACTCAATATATTAAGATGATCAGTCATCAGCACGGCTCTCTTCGTCTTGCTGCTGTTATGAATCACTTTTATAAGAAAATGAGCTCTTGGTTCCTATCTAGGTAGGGAGACTCAAAGAAAAAAAGAGAAAAAGGATTTGTCAGAGCAGGAACACGAGACACCCCTGGCTGGATTTGCCCACTGGACTGGTGGGGGTTGCATTCATGGGGAATAATGAGGTGTTAAAGTGACCTTTGTGACTCGGAGGGTGGGACACGGATATTGGAAGAAATAGTAGGGCAAGAGGGAGTGTCCAGCTTGAAAATTACATAACTGCCAGCTGCACACACACACAAACAGCTTTTTGTACCTGTCAGGAAGAATGAAAATCTTGTTCTCAATCAAATGACAAGACAGCAGCACGTCTCCTATCCTGAAAGAGTAAAAGCACATGTCCATGTCCCTGGGCATTAGAACCCCTTTCCAAGTGAGCATCTGGTACCAAAAGGCAGTAGAGGAACTTCCTGGGACTGCACCAGTCCCTGCCCCTTCCAACACTGTCCATCAGTGCTGCTGTTCTGATCTGGTTTCCAAATATGTAAATCCCAGCAAAGGCAAAACAACAAAACTGTGACAATAACAACACACACCTTCAGAAACTTCAGCAGCTGCAGTTTGAAGGGGAGTTTGATGGAGTTTGATGCCACTCCAACAGGTTTGGTACTCTATCAATTTTTCAAGAAATAGGAGAGCAAACTGGGAACTTGTAGTTTGTTGCTGAAGTTTCAAGGTTCACACCAGTCATGGCAATTAAGCTGAAGATGCTGGAATATGAAAATATAAGAAAAGATTGAGCCATCAGAGTTGTTCTATTTACTCCATGGCTTAATTTTTAGCAGCTGAAGGCCAGACTTTCCTCTTGGTCTGCATTTACCTGAGGAACAGCACAGCCAGCATCAGTGTTTAAAATAATGGTATGGATTGGAAAATATAGAATGGAGGAGGGGAGATATGGAGGGCATAAAATCAAACTTGGAGCCTGAAATGGATACTTAACATTATGTAAATATAGTATAAAATATGTATAATTATATCTATATAGTTTAAAGTATTGTATTGTGGATACCTTGGCAGCAACAGAGAGACAAAGAAATTGTCATTCAGCGTATAACCAACCCTTTCAGATTTATATTCTGGAATGACAACTCCAAGAAACAAACAAGGCTCCACCTCTCAGAAAACATCAATTAGAGGTTACACAGACCCAGGGCAGGGTACAGACAGCCTAGACAGCGGCCTACCAATGAACGGTTTCTATCAAAACCTTGTTTGTACCATCCAGTGCCACATTATTCATATTACTTGGGTGAAAATTGGATGTTTTTGGAAGCCCCTTGGTGTGCTGGCTGTGATGGGCTCTGCCCATGACCCCTCCCTCAGTGACAGGGCCCTCTGTGCTCCTGGGAGCTTGGGGCTGCTTGGGATGAATGTCTGCCCTGTTCAGGTCCTTGTCACCTTCCGTGTTTTCTCAGGGCTTCAGGACAGGCTGGGCACAGGAAGAAAAAGGTTTTCTGTTCTTGCACAGCACGTTTTTGCAGTGTCTCAGCAAACCTGGCTGGGCTAGAGCAGCACAATTCCCACAGCACTCGGTGTCCCTGACAGGCCACACTGCAGAGCCTGCAGCTCTGCGCAGCATCAACCACACCAGCAGCACCTTCCCTAGCACAAAATCCATAAACACCTTGGAGCACAACCACAACTAAACTGTTCTGCACCAATGAGCACTCAGCTTTGCTCTTGGCTATGCCTTGTCAGAGATCACGGAATCGTGGAGTGGTTTGGGTCAGAGGGACCTCAAAGCCCATCCCATTCCAGCCCCTGCCAGGGCAGGGACACCTTCCACTAACCCAGGGTGCTCCAGCCTCACCTGGGACACCTCCAGGGATGGGGAATTCACAAACTCTCTGGGCACTCTGTGCCAGGGCCTCCCCACCCTCACAGGGAACAATTTCTTCATAATATCTAATCCAAACCTACATCTGCCCTCCTTCAGCTGGGATGGAGTTAATTTAGGAATTAAGGTAGTGTCCTGCCATAGCTTGGCATGCAGGAAAAAAAACATTCTCCTTCTCTCTGTGTCAAAATGTTTGAATAATGTTTCTATTCTGAGCTGGATATATGTGGCAGGCGGTTTTCTGAAAGGTACAACATATTTTGAAATCAGTTGTTTTCACTGTGGTTTACTTCTGACTAATTTATCCTTTGGGTTTGCTGTTGGTTTTGTTTATTAAAATGAGGTTTGATAGAAATTGTGTTCTTTTCATTAATTCTTGTTTTAAAGTACAGGCAGGAGTTTTGGCTGTGAAGCAGAAACACTGTGAGCTGTCAAGAACAGAATTCCACTTTTATAAAAACTTTTCCTTCCCTACTGCTAATTCTTCACAGATAAACCTGACTGATAATACACTTTGATATTGCAAAAATAGACATTGCCTTCCTTCAGCTTCCGAGGAGAAAAGCCTCAATAACAGACCCATCAGAAAACCTCAAAAAGGAAGTCAGGTTTGCAAGACACAGGAGTATGTTTACAAGTCTGTTATCAATAATTTAAGCCTCACTTGTCAGAACAGAAGATGGATATATACATATAAGCTGCTGTGCATTGTCCTTATGTATTTGCTAATCCACCACCAGTCTGCCAAACAGATTTAAAAGATATTTCCATTTCTGAAGGAAAGTTGCCTCCAACTTTCAAGGTCCAAAGACTTTGTGAGTGTGTCGGTGTTAACTTATGCTGAAGAGCACACTGATAAGGAGCCTCGAGTGGTGATTGTCTCTCGATGGCTGCAATAGGCTCTGTTGTTGTTTTCCTGCTGCCTGGAAGCACCTGGGAACAGACAAAAGAGAATCTGCGGCAGCAAGAGCTCTTCCTGTACGTTCTAATCTGTCTGATGCTGGAGAATGCTCCCAGAAAAAGTTCTCTGCAGGCTGCTTTTGAGCTCTGCATCTTTTTTGAGCAGATCCCAGGGAAATCACGCTGTTAAGGAGACTTGAAGGGATGTGTTGTAGTTCCTCTGCACACACCAATTAGGAGCCAGGGTGCTGAGGCTGTCAGAGCCCTGGTACAGCACAGGCTGCTGCTCTGCCAGCTCTGCTCGGGAGGCTGCACGGCCATGTAGGAACGAGGGGGACATTGCAGAAGGTGTGATTTTAGGCATCACTTTCAAGAAATCTGCAAATGAAATTGCTGCTCCCTGGTGTGTGCTGATGTCTGATCCAAGGCGACTGCACAGCTGGAAGCTACCACAGCTCATTCCTGCAGTGCCCAGCGCTATTCCCAGCACACCTAGCTCTGATTTACAGTCAATGAGAATTGATTTCAACTCTTATTTTTCCCTTACATCATTACAGGAGACAGGAATCCTTCCTGTGACAAGCTCAGTAGACATTACCATTGTCAGGAACGGAGACATGGGACATTCCTGGTGTATCCCCTCCTCATTCACATCTGGTGCAGCTTTACCTCCCTGGGAGGGTGGGCAGGCCCTGGCACAGGGTGCCCAGAGAAGCTGTGGCTGCCCCTGGATCCCTGGCAGTGCCCAAGGCCAGGTTGGACATTGGGGCTTGGAGCAGCCTGGGACAGTGGGAGGTGTCCCTGCCATGGCAGGGGTGGCACTGGATGGGCTTTGAGGTCCCTTCCCCCACAAACCATTCTGGCACTCTATGATTTTATGACTCTGTTAATTAATTAAGGAAGGAAAAAGTCACTGGATCAAAAGGCCACCCTTTGTGTCATGCACTCGAGCCAGTAATGGTTTAGCAGAGGGAGCTCTGAGAGAGTCCTGAGCATTAACTACAAAGACAATTTCAGCTTCTCTCTGTCCCTGTCTGTTTAAGTGTGCTCTGTGTATTTCCAGGCTATAGAAATCATTCTGGGCTATCATCAAACAGGCAAACAGCACAAGCTGTCCCTTTTTCTTTTTTTCTTTTTATTTTTCCTCCCCTGACTGAGTATTCTGCTTGTCCCTGACAAGGCTCCCAGGTAATCCAGCACTGGGATGGGCAGTGGTTTCTTACTGAGGAGCACTCAGCCTTTATTCCAGCATCCCAGGGGCCTAAGGATAAGAGAAATAAGATGTGAAAGAGGCAGAGTTGTGCTGAGGGCAGAGCAAGGTGCACACTCCTCCTTTTCTCCTTTTTTCCAGGGAACAGCCCATGTCCCAGCCAGGCAGATCTCCTGTAACGTACAGATCCCTCTGTCCTAGCTTTGACCGTGTCTTCCAGTGGTTGCAAGATGAACAATAATTGCCCAAATGACTCCAAGCTCAGAATATCAGCTGAATTTCAGCAGCCAGCCAGCCAACAGAGAGATTTCCATCAACACTCCCTGTCCTTGGAGTGCAACAGAGCAGATCTGCCGTGTGATCCTGAGCTCGCTGCGGCAGAGATGGGCACACACTCCTCAGGAGAGGACTCTGCACTCCAGGCACGAGCTCTGTCTCAGCACAGGGATGCACGTGCAGAGACAGCCTGGCCTTGGTGAGGCTGCAGGCAGTTGCCACATACTTCTCCATAGGAAAAGCCAGAATGCTCTTTGCTTATCTTTTAGAAGGGAGATAAAATTTCAAACCAAAGGGTTTTTGCAGTCCAGGTTGGTAACTGTCATTGTGAAGGAATTTCTTTTTCATGTCTAAATTTCCTCAGTAAATTCAAAGGTAAAAGAGAAGTATAAACCTCAGATGAAAGCTCAACTATTGTTCAATCACAGAATCACAGAATGGCCTGGCTTGGGAGGACCTTAAAGCTCATCCCATCCCCCCCCTGCCATGGCAGGGACCCCTCCCACTGTCCCAGGCTGCTCCAAGCCCCAATGTCCAACCTGGCCTTGGACACTGCCAGGGATCCAGGGGCAGCCACAGCTTCTCTGGGCACCCTGTGCCAGGGCCTGCCCACCTTCCCAGGGAACAATTCCTTCCCACATCCCATCTGACCCTGCCCTCTGGCAGTGGGAGCCATTCCCTGGGCCCTGTCCCAACAGACTCTTGTAAAAAGCCCCATCTCCACCTTCCCTGTATTGTCTTTTTAACCTTTAGGCTATTGGAAATCCCTTCTTTCAAGCAGATGACAATGAAGAAGGTGGTGTAAAGAGATATCAAAGGATGGGCTGACCATTGAAAATCCAGTGACATGAACAAAAAAAATGTACAGTCAGTCTTCTTGTACCTGCCAGAGAACAATAACCTCAACAAACTGTGATGCTCAGCAAGAGAGCAGAAAAAGCAAGCAGGGAAGGGGAATTTGGTAGAATTATTTTCTCTCTTTTGTCCCATACTTTTAAACATTTACATTTGTATTGCTTTTGAATTGCTTTATGGTAGTTTGGATCCAGCTAAGTTGACACCATTTCCTTTAAGAATGAGGCAAGATTCCCAGACTGTTTAATGTTCCTGAGGTGGATTTCTCCAGGATGTAACACACTTACTGGTGTTCTCAACTGAGCCTTCAGCAGATCTGAATCATTTAAGGGTTCACCCTCATCTAGTTAAAAATCAGTGTTTGAATATCTATCAGCACGCAAAACATCCATTTGCTACCAGAGTTAGAGCTCCTTATTATACCAGGAAGAATTTAAGTTTTAATTAGCATTTCCTCTGGTGTGCTAAACCCACTGAGACTACTAGACTTACTAAAATTTAATTAACTTGACAAAAGATCCTAATTGTTTTCATGCCACCAGTCCTTAGTGGGACTAAAAATAAAACCCCTCAAATTAAGTGTCTGCAACCCACCTTCCTTTTAGTTGTCCTACATACATCAAATTGGTTGGCCTACATATGATTAGAGTTGGTAGGAAGCCTTGCCCACTCTGGAATCAAGATTATTTGCTCAGAAATGGAGATTTTTATGGCAATGCACAGTGACGAAAACTATTATTCAAAAGGCCTCTGCTAACATTAATTCTTTCCACCATCTTATTAAGTTTTGGAGGTTCATTGATTTATCTTGGTGCACAGACTAATCAATGAGATGTAGCATTCATTTTAATCAATAGAGAAGCCTAATATTGGCAAGGGAAAAAAAAGATTCATGTATTGGTAGTGCAACTCTGATAAACAGTATCTATATCTATATGAAGAGTAGTGTGAAATTTGGAATTAAAATAAAAATACTTCCTGCTCAGGACTCTCCTCATACCTTTATCTCTTTCACAATCTAGCTGAGCTGTTCATGTAATTCCATTTATTCACATTTATTCACTTTGAGATTCATCTTGGAAGAAATGTGAGTGTGGGAAGCACTAGGGCACAGCCAGTCCTGGGAGCACTGGGGCCAGCTCTGTTGCAGGGGTTTGCATGCAGGACACAAGCCCTGCAATCCAAGGAATGCTTTGGCTCTGGATGTCTAAAGCAGAGGTTTGAAGAGAAGGGATCAAGGAAAATACCCAAGGTCTTCTGTCAAGATAAGGATTCCTTTGCGAGCATCCCTGCATTACAGGGATCAGATATGTTTGTCTAATTATTACCTCCAAAATGTAGAGAATGAATCAGCCTGGAAATCAAATCCAGTCCAATCCATCACTTGTTATTCTTCTACTGAGCTTTGGTGGGACTGAATATCCCTGAAATGCTTCGAAACCACTGCTCATACAGGTGTGGGTTTGGCGACATAACCCGTGGTGTGGATGCTCTGCGCAGATGTTGTGGTTTTGGTCAGGCTCAGACTCCAGCCCCTCCTGAAGTAACACGGTTCAGGCTGAGTCTGTACCACTGGGAATGCAAGAGAATGTCAAATATCTGCATTGTTACATCTCCCAGCACTGGGAGGGAAAAACCTGTAAATCTCTGAGCATCCACAGCCTTCACCTTCTTTCTCTGCCCAAACATCTGGCGGCTTTATCACATCTGAATACTAAGGAGATTATCTTGGCTGATGATCCATCCAGACTGGCTGTTAAACACCTCTTTTCTGCTTTCCTTGCCAAGTTCCTCCTTTGTTTCCTTCCCTCTCAATTTGAACCACAAGGTGCTCTCCAGGCCCCAATTTCCATCCAGATTTACTTATGTGAGCTCAAGGTACCCATCCATTGTACTGCAATTATCAGAATCTCCTGAATAGACATAAACAAAATATTTTTAATGAACAGCTCCACAGAGTTCACATTCATAACTTTTGCCCTAATAAACAGAGCTTTTTTGTGAGCCTTTCACTAAAAACCACCATATGTCTGTAGGTGTTTATTGAAGACAAATATTTAAAATTAAACTCTCATTAACTTTTCTCTGCATGTATAAAATAGCGAGCTCTGAAGACTTGTCAGAGGCATAAGTTTAGTAGATAAAATTTAAAGAAACCCAGGTATACAGTTGATAACATAAGACTATGGGGAAAGCAGGCCACCAAATATTCTCTGCAGAAGATTTTATGCATTTGGAAGAAATTAATTTCACGTTTGTAGGAAAATGTTCATCTTTGTTCCTGTAGATAACATCTTATAAACAATAAAAATCTAAAGTCAACTTTGTTCCTCTTCCCGTCCCCGCTTTGTATTTGACTTTTTTTTCCTGTGGCTAATGAGTCATTGGCAACATTAGACAAAACACAGGGATTTTATCTCCTGGGTTTAACAACTGTGAGCAGCAGCTTGGAATTCTCTCATATCCTCATCATCACTTATTAGAATGCACTGACTTTTAAAAAGGCTGCTTTCAGCAGTTTTTGTGGCCTGACCTCCTGCTCACCTCGAGCATTCAGACACATAATATCTCTAATGAAAGAGAAGGTATTTTATAAAACAATTCATTATGATCCAGTTTTCTGACCCAACATTTCTGCACACCTTTGGAGTCCTACCTTCGACCAGAACAATTTATGCATTTAGAAAATTGAAGTGTAATTGAAAATTATAATGTGCAAAAGCAGTTGTGATTAACATAACATGGGGACAGGTAAGAGGAATGGCAAAGACTCAGAAAAGAAAATAAAGTACTTCAAGCCTCTGAAGCTTCAAGAGTCTTTATCCCAAATGTAAGCCATTAATAATGCAGTGATTTGTGGGAATGCTGAGAACACTTACAAAATCATCTCCTCATTATCTTTCACTGAGAACACTGATAACTTCATTTGGATGTAGTCTTGCTCTGGTCTAACATCTTTCTTTTCTTATGCAGACACACATCTTTTAAATGGTGCATTTTTGATAATTTATTTTAAAATTGCTTGTCCACTGTAAAGGAAAAATGGGCCCTCAAAACTGGTAATAGATTCAAAAGGGACCTTTTGAAAGAAATCCTTTAAAAAGAGGACACATGCTCAGTTTTAAATGAGTCTGACTGTCTTAAGTACACTGCAGTTTCTCCTTTTCTATAGCAAATTTAAGGCTTATCTCTGTCTGGCTCAAGCAAAAGAATAATACATCATGGAGGAATTGATCAGGATTTTATTTTTTTTTTTCCTGTCAATAGCTGATGGAAGAATAGGTATGGTACAGGTCTCTTACATAAATGGAAAAAAGTGACAAAAAAACAAATCTGATGTTTGGGTTGGGACTGGATTTCAGAGAAGTAGAAATAAATATTGGGATGAATCTCTGATATTTGCCCATGAAAAAGCTTTGTCTAAGGTTCTTTTAACCAATTTAAATATCAATATCATGAATATTCATTTCCTCCTGCTTACCAAAAAAAAAAAATTAAAAAAACCCCAAAAAACCCTGAAGAGGGTAAAGCCTCAGTAAGTGTTAACACGTCTCTCTTGAAATCAGTTATGCTGATTTATACTTAAGGCCTAAACCACAGAAATCATACATTTTTGTAAAGAAAACCAATTTATACTTTAATTATCAAATCCCTTTGCAGTTCCACGGTGGCAGATTTTTCTGGGAATGAAACACAGCATCAGGCTGGAAGAACATTGGTGCCATGTGGGAGGAATAGCTCCTTTATAAAAGTTTCCCAGCCATAAGCTGATACACAAAATTGAAAAGAGAAGTTAATATTTTGGTAGGAAAAATCCCAAACTGATGGAAAAACATCTGCTCCATTTAGAAACTAATGGAAAATATCAGAGCAATAAAAAGAAATAGTGCAATTAAAAGAAAGGGAATTGCTGAGGAAATATAGTTTGTGGAAAATGTTCACCAACTTTCAGCATCTATGAGGATTGTGTAGGCACTCCTCTCCAATCAACACAAACACAAATAATGCTACAGTACATGCAAACAGTGATTTTCAAAGCAGATCTCACCAAATTTAACATTAAGTCATAGAAACCCTCACATCCTCAGTGTTACAGGACTCTTCCTCCTGGATTTTTCAGTAAATAGAAGAGGCAAACTCTTTATTAGGGAAAGTGCACATTGTTCTTATGCAAGAAAATATCCTCATGTTCTCTGAACCTAAAAAAAAAAAAAGTAATAATAACTTGTCTTTATATGAGCAACAACCATGAAGTCATGATACTTTCTGACTATGCTGGCCAAAATCACAGGATTCTCTCCCAGCCTTTGCAGAATTCAGGAAGTTTTGTGTTCATGCACAGCCTGGTTTTCATTACAGTGGGATACAGGGTTGGAGAGAACTCATTCCACTTGTGATTGCATTGCCCTCTATTCAGCTATAACGTTATGGAACAAAGGTTGCAGAGCTGGAATACAAACATGAACCGAGGAAAATCCAGTTAGAAGTAGATCTGAGTATCAACTCCAAGTTATCTGTAATTAGATTGGAAGGCAAAGCTTGCAGCAGAGAGTTAAGGCTGCATTTAACCCCCCTGTCTTCTTTGAGAAGTTGAAAGTGCTGAGGACTGTGGGCATCCACTGGTCTGAGCCCAGCATTGCTCTGAACTCCACCATGGCACCTCTGGTTGGAAAAATCCAGTTTCTGATTTAGGATGCAGAGTGAATATCAAAACTCTCAGCTAAAAGCTTGATATGCAGCTGGATGTTCTCAGTAGACATGTGGCCCTAAAGCCAGATCATCTTAATTCTCATGGGTTCAAGACCTGAGTTGATTCAAGTCACCCATCAGTGACAAAACTGAGGTTTGTGACTAAAACCTGACCCTGGCTGGTTCAAAGCAGGGCCTGGAAATCAGCTGCAGAGGTTATTGAAATACCCCTCATCCCATCTCCGATTGGGTTCTATAGGAAACAGTAACCACACAGAAGCCCAAATTTTCTAATAGACATAATTCAAGGCACATATCTGAATTTACTAATACTGCAGTAAATAGCTAAATATTTTGAGAATGATAATATTGTGTGAGAATATTTGAACCTTCCTGGAAAGTTCTAGCTGGACATCAGACATCCTATTTGACCTTTGAATTGGACTCGGTATGCATACTCGTCACCATTTCTGATTCAAGAATTTGCTTAGTTAGCCATCTATGCCTTTACTTGTAAGACTTAATTAGATTTCAGTATTGATGTGTGATCAACCACAAATCAGAAAGTCTCTGATTTGTGTTCATACTCTTCTTTTGGTCTTGGTTTTGAAAAATTGATTGTAATAGGAAATAGCAAGAAAAAAAAGGGAAAAAGTGGGCACATGCTGACCACCTTGAAACATTGATTCAAAAAATGCTGAGATCTGTAGACCTCAACAGGACTTGGTAGGCAGGAGCATTGTCAATGTATGCAACCTGAATGAATATTTTAATAGATTTGATAGATTTGCAGAGCTAGAGGAGTAGGATGTAGGAGCCCTGTCCTTGTCACCTGCTGGTGTGTGATCCTGCCCATGTCTCTTTGCACCTCAGAATTCCCAAAAGTCCTGCATTCCCTCCTGCCTCCATTTCACTCTGGTTCTGCCAGCTCTGAAAATCAGCTCCCTTATTGACCTGGTTGATCCCCCTACCCCACACGGAGAGGGGTCTCTGACGCCCGGCATTCGGCTCCCAGGGAGGTGGTGGGTCACAGTTCTCCAGTCACAGCCCCAGGCCCATAAAATGTGGTGCTCAAATTCCAGTTTCAAATTGCTCTGCTGACAGACTGACCGTGGAACCTGTGTTCACACGAAGGTAAATCTGGGGCTGCTCTCCTCGTTATTACGTTTATCACGTTGCCTGTCTGCCTATATTAAAACCAGACTTTCCTGGTAGAATGTTGATGTTAAAACAAGAGCTCACCAAAATCAGGAAAAGCTCAGATAAAGCTCTTTACTTGTCGTGGCTAAGATGATCCTACTTTCCTTGAAAAACATGGATCTCTCAAGGAGCTGCTGCTGCTGCCAGAGGGGCAGATCCTTCTCTGTGGATAAGGAGGTGCTGGAAGCCTGCTTCCAAAACAATGGAATGCTGGACAAGGAGAGCTCCATGCCGACCAGGAATTAGACACAGCAGGCCCTGCAGAGCCACTGGAGATGGAGAACTCAGAACTGCAAAATGATTTCTTGGTTATGCAGAAAGCCTGTTCAGATTTCTTTTATAAGCAGATCAAAGGTTGTGGAGGGAAATGCAGTTTGAACCCCAACAGAAGGGAGTGTGCTCTGTTCAAAGCAACCACGCTCTGGGCTGGGGGGCCGTAATTTATGGCTCAGTTGTGTTTTCAGAGGTCCCAGGTGCCACCAGACCTCAGTTCAGACACTGCTGTTTTGTTTCCTGGGTTTGCTTTTTGAAGTTTAATCTCAGATCAAGAAAGGGCTGGGCAAGAAAATGAATGGTACCTATGGAAGCAATCAATTCATACACTCAGTACTTGGGGTCTAAATTCGTAATTGTAGGTGAAATCAGCCTTTCTGAAGAGCTGCCAGGAGCATTTATGTAGGGCACAGACTTTATGCTGGCCTGCACAGGAGAACATTCTTATTTTAAATAGTGTTTTGTTGTTTGATTTATGTAGATCATGTAGCCAAATACTTTGTATTTTTAGCTGACATGAAAAGACTTTCTCAATACAATGTGGTTTAGAAAAATCCATTCAGTCAGGAAAAAAGGTTGTGATGACCCATTAAGGAAACATTCCTTAAACCCCAGCAGTTTAATTTAAAAATGTCTTGTTTCTCCAGTGTGTTAATCCTAAACAAGCCCTGGACATTTCTGAATTATGCAACTAATCCTGAGAATGCTCACCCATGCAAATTGTTGCTTAGAATGGGAATAAAAGATTATGCTGTCAGGTTTCATATCTAGGATATGGAGGGCTTCACATTTTAGATATAGAAATGTCACTAATCTTCTGAGGGAATGAAACACACTTTAACCTTGCCCAAGTACTTCTTTGCTGTCATTAAGGTAAACAGAATGAATATTAATAGGAGAGTTTGGCCTGTTTAGGATGGAAGGCAGTACCTCTACCAAAATGCAATTCAGAGCACTGACATTGGCCTGTTTGGCTAAAAATCCTAAAATGTATTAACATCCCAAATGCCATGAGGAGCTCATGGGAGTTTTTAAAGGTATGAGGCTAAAACTTTGTGGGAAAACATAACCTTGGCATAGATGGGTTTCAGACGTGTGGCCTCCACCCCAGTGAGCTTCAGCTGCGACCCTGGGTGGGAGAGCTAAGTGAACCAGTCATGGTGTGGGGAGGAGCACGTGCTGTATGGTATAAAAGGTTGTGTTCGAAGAGGCTGAAGGTAGAGGATGGTGATGAAGTAGTTGGTGCTGCTACTGCCTGCCTTGACATTATCCCCGGTGTGGTTGCAAGAGTGCTGCAACAAAACTTTCTCCAGCGTGTTTGACGTTTGCAGAGTAGAGGATGCCTGCTGAGGGAAGGGAGCAGGATTGATTTGCTAATAGATGTTTGTCCATTTACCTCCGTGGATCTTGCAGCCACAAGTTATCAGACATGGTTGGGACTTCCATTTGTTGTGGGAAGAGCAGGAGAGCGTGAGATCATCACCCTGGATAAAAAGGCCATAGTAAATGATTCATGATTGTGATGTGTATGTAGTCCCTGCCTTGGGTTACCTTCAGCAACGTGAAACATGACAGGTTGTTTCTTTGTTTCTGGTGATTAAATGGACAAAAAGCCTGGGACAACTTCTGTCTTCCACTTCACCTTTTTGGGATTTTTACCTACCATTTTCTTCAACTTCCTGAGTGTGCTCTTTATATAAAGTAATGAAAGAATGGGGAAGGAATGAAGAAGGAATGAAACAGCAGAGAATGGAGACAGAACTCCTTCTCCACCACGGCATGAAGCTTCTCACATGTCTTGACATTGCTCCTCTCATATAGATTTAAAATATGTATTTCAAAACTCCCCCATGCCCCTAAGCCATAAATATTTAATTCTCAGCATCACCATCAATCAGGTTAAAGGATCTATGAAAGATATTGGTGGTAAAAGCTTCTTGTGCTGTTTGCTCCAGACCTCCAAAAGCACTCCAGTTTCTCAGAGAGCTTCTGAGGAGCTGAGGCAGAGGGGGGGCATTGATTAATGGATCCTTGGGACCCTCTGACACCTCTGCCTGGATCAGAGAGATCAGAGACCACCAGAGAGCAGAGCTTTGTATGAGCCAGGCAAAGGTTAGCAGCACACAGGAATTCCTGCAAGGAACGGGAGATAGGCAGCAGCTTCCTCTGGGGCAGGATAATGGGCTGCAAAGGGGAGCCAGAGAGAGAAGGAGCATTTTGTAGTACTGAGGCAAAAACAGGAGACAAGACAGATGATGTGAGAGGGTTTGAATAAAAGCAAGAATAAGAATCCACGGAGAAATGAAGCTTAAAGTGTGTCAAGGCTTGGGGGGGGGTTAAGGTATAGTTTAATTTATCATCCACAACAGAGGGCTTGTATCAGGAGGGTTTTGTTTATTTATTCTTTTATGCTACCAAAATATACCACACTGTGGACAGCAGGTGTGAGAGGGGATTCTCCCCCTTTTACTCTTCTATCCTGAGACTCCACCTGAGGAGGGGTGTGGTGCCACTTGTGAACAGGTGCCCCAACATGTGAAGGACATGGAAGTGTTGGAGCGAGTCCAGAGGAGGCCCCAGAGGTGCTGAGGGGACTGGAGCCCCTCCCCTGTGCAGCCAGGCTGGGAGAGCTGGGGCTGCTCAGCCTGGAGAGGAGAAGGTTGTGGGGAGAGCTCCCAGCACCTTCCAGGGGCTGCAGGGAAAGCAGAGAGGGACAATTCCTCAGGGGCTGGAGGGACAGGACCCAGGGAGTGGCTCCCACTGCCAGAGGGCAGGGTCAGATGGGATCTTGGGCAGGAATTGTTCCCTGGGAGGGTGGGCAGGCCCTGGCACAGGGTGCCCAGAGAAGCTGTGGCTGCCCCTGGATCCCTGGCAGTGCCCAAGGCCAGGTTGGACACTGGGGCTTGGAGCAGCCTGGGACAGTGGGAGGTGGCCATGGCAGGGGTGGAAAGGGTTGGGCTTTAGGGTCCCCCCCAACCCAGCCCACTCTACGATTCTGTAATTTGCCATCCTGAACGAAGTGCACTTCTCTATCCCAGCAGTGTCACCAGCACATCCAGTACATGGAACAGCCCAGTATTTAGTTAAAATAATGCTCCCATTACAGGAGTACAAGGGAAGCTCAGATAGATTGGTGAGAGTAGCTTGTTCTGCAAATGTGAGCTATTTGTGATAATTGGCACAACACATCTACTGTAGCAAGGCAGTTTCCATGACCCAGGAACATTTCTTCCACGTAAAGCAGAACAGAACGCAGGAATTTGCATTGCTCAGTCACCCATTTATCCCAGTGCCATGCCATATGAAGAGCCCAGAAACACATGCTCCACAAAACTAAAAAATTGCATTTTAGGTTAACTTTATCTTCTCCTCAGATTGTGCTTAGAATTCCTGGTACAAAGCAAGTAGGTTTTATTCATTCAGTTTCCACTTGAAGTCATTGGAATACTTTTCTGGAGTAAAATGTCATCCCACAGGTTGCCTTCCTGACCAGGCAGGGAGCTTTGTTATTTACAGATCTAACTATTGGTAAATGCCCTGCACAGAAATAAAGGTGGCTTTAAACTTTGCAAATGTCATTTGCAAGGCAAGGCATGAGACAGCCTTGGGAGAACTCTGTAAACAGGGGTTAATTCACAGAACCTGGGAGTCATTGGAGGGGGAAAATAAATTGGCTTTAATGAGCTTTGACTTAGTATTCAAAGCAGGAAATTTTGACACATTTGGGAGTCCTTTACATTAGTGTGAATGAGCCAGGAGCACAATCCTTGGAATGGGAATTATTTCAAAATGATTGTAGGCTGACATCACTGACTGGGTTTAACTGCATCATTTTCAGTGGGAAAGGTAAGGGGAAGAGGTCTTTCAGGGCATGACGATATAAAGTTGTGCTTGGCATGGAGTCTGGAGAGGGGAGGGACCTACAGCATCTCCCAGATGTGGGTGGGCAAAGCCTAAAAACCCAGGGGTTCTCTTCCACAGGAATCTCTATTGACTGGTGGCCATGGAGGGAGAGCTGCAGGAAAACGGCAAAAATGTCAGGGACATCCTCCTTGGCATGGAGGTATGGACACAAGTGAAAATCACCTACAGGAACTCAAGGAAAAATTATTTCTTTGGATCAGGAAGGAGGATTTAGAAAGGTCCTGAAAGGGCTTTTATTGGCAGAGTCATTTGGAGTGACATTTTGAGGCTACAAGGATGCACCATCCACTTCCTCCAAGTGCACTATTCCTGAGGGATCCCACACCACCCACGTGTGCAGTACTCACTTCCTAAATGACAGCAGCAAAATATAAACTTAGGAAGCAAAAAATTTTCATATGGAGTTGGTCTTCCTGGTGAGGAGTGAGGATTAGTTATTGTCTAATTGGAGACAAGAGGCAAACAGACAAGTGCTGGCTGCTTGAAGCAGCAAAAATAAAAATGTTGCATATTTTCACTGAAAGAAAATAATTTTTAACATTTTGGTGTCAAATTATGTCCAGAGGGTGCAATGATCTTATTTGCTGCTGGGCATTAGTGGACACAATAGCTTGTGCCATGCTCACTTTGTTGTTACACATGTTCTGAAAGGCACCACTCTGATCCAAAAGCACAAGCTTTTGAAAAAGACATTAAAGAAATATTTTTTTTACGCAAATGGGCATTTTGGTGCCTACAGGTATTTTTAAAAATCCCACTAAATGCCCTAAAACAGTGAAGTAGCTTAAGAATTAAGGCTTGTAATTCCTCAAGGAAGGAAAGAACCCTCCTTCTTCCCCAGGTCTGTGAGATCTGGCCATGCCTTTCTCACAGGCTTGGGCCTTGAGTTTCGAGGTTGCTACACTTGAAAAGCAACTCTGTGAGGGGACTTTTGCTAGTTTAAAAATCTTAAAAGTACTGTCTCACTAGGGAAGAGGTTTGGAAATAAAGGGATAAGCTAATTATTTATAATTAGGTCAGACTGGGTAGGCTGATTGCCATAATTAACACAGCCTAATGACTGGCCTGGGGGATTTTACTTGGCTGTACCAGGTGAAATCTGGTCAAATGGATCTATGCAGTGCTCTGCTGGTGCGAGAGCATTCCCAGCCCAGGCAGCCTGCGAGCAGGGAGCGCGTGGGGCAGGGAAATGTAGGTTACTGTGCTGGGAGGCTGAGCTGGGATCACGGGGTGCTCCTGGGAGGCTTGCGTGGGCTGGGGAAACGCTCCCGAGCGAGCAGAGAGGACCTGGGTGAAGGTTTAGAGATCTGTGCATCAAAGCAAACAGCAGCACTTCTTAATTGAAGAGGGATCTCTGGAAAATAGAGGAGCGTTCCTGCGGCTCGGGGAGCTGAGGGCACGTCTCAGACAGAGCTGAGCCGGGGTGCACAGACTGTGCACGCAAACATTTCACACAGCCAGGATGAGTCAGGGACGTTCCCTTCGCAGCTCCTCGCAGGGGAAGCTCAGACGAGCTCCCGTGGGATCCCACAGTGAGCCTGTGCTGTGTGTGACATCCTCCAGCTCTGCCCTTCCCTCGCTGCAGGAGCCTTCCCTTCCTCCGGCCCTGCTGCTTCAATCCTCTCCACAACACAGAAAAGGAGTAACAGCCAAGTGCATTCCAGAAATAATTAACAGCAAAGAGAATAGAAAACAACCGGAGACCGAGCAGTTTCAAGCCCACTTCAGGAGAGCATCGTGCACACCTCGGAAGAGACAGAGTGTGAGCAAAAATGCTGGCGTGGCCCTGGGTAGCTTTCCAAATCCAAAACTGACTCAGAACTCCAGACTGCATCCAGGCCTTCACAAGCATTGCTGCACCATTGTTGGAAATGGCACAAAGTTTGAAATTTTTTTTATGTAACTTTAGTCAATTTTGTTCACCTTTGCCCGGTGGGAAGGGAATTGAAGTTTCTTTTCAGGGGACTGTTCCACCAGGTGAGGCCTGATGAGCTGAACATCTCAACAGAGTGGGAGTAGCACAGAAGGTACACAAAAGGTAACAACCATTAATGAACATCAGCTCCAAACATCACCCCTGGCATGGTCGGAGACACCTGGTCTGGGAGAGGAGAGATAAGAATGAGAACTTAATTTTTTAATTTTAGCATTGGAGGTGAAGAAATTCGTATCCATAAGGAAACCAGATACTAAGAACTGCCCAACCTGGGACCAATGAACCTCGAACTAATGAATCTCTGTGGGTTTTGACTGTATTAAATATGTGAAAAATCTGGCAAAAATCATGTACCATGGAATGATTTTCCTGCACTACTCAGCCAATATGTGGATGAAATTATTTTTGTTGCACATCCTGGCGGGAATAAAGTGATTGTCTAACAGTAAAAACGTTGTTGGAGGGTTTTTGTTTTTCCCGCAGTTTCGGTGACACCATCAGGCCTCATCGTAGCACCGGAAAACACTTGCTCACGTGCTTTGCTCACCAAATAGAAGTTGCCTGAGGAGAGAAGACATAAAAATGACTGGTACAAATCATTTCATACGTAATAGGTGACAAGACAGCTGCTTCATAATACCTCGTGTAGCTCAATAAAAAGATTCTTTCCCATCTCCACTGACCTCAGGCCCAAATGTTTTTAAGATCTCCAGGTCTCCCATAGATATTTGGTAGGATGGTGAGGGAAAATAAGCAGTGCCAACTCCACTGCTCTGATCTGAGTAATGTTGGTGCCTCTCTGTTGCCCCTCTGGAAATGTGGCTGGGTGTGAGGGGCTGTCCTCAGACTTAAAGTGGCTGTCTAAGGAAACAAAATGTTCGGGGGATCTACAGGACCTGCAGCTGTCAAATGCACAACCAAAACACAGATTATTGGAACTGTGTGAGAAATAGACTCTTGACATTGATGGGCATGTTCCAATCACATATTGCTTTCATTGAAATATTCATGGCCCCCCAAAAAGCCAAACACAATGCTTTACAAAAATCAAAACATTTCATTCTGACAGATTTTAAACATATCTCCCTGCTCCTATTTGCATAAGATTTCATTTGGAAGTTTATTTCAAATTCAGGCATACTTTCCCTCTGAACTATACAAAAGAGTTGTTGAAATACTGAAACCCAAAAGGAAGTGTTTTTTGCAGTGCAAAGTAAAGGCTTTCATCCATTAGTAAGCTTCAAATACATTCTTGTCCACCCTCCAGCTTTAAAAATATTGTTCTTACAAACCTAACTTTTTAATTTTTTTTTTTAATTAAAGAAAAGTGTGACAGCACAGAAACCTCTTTCTCGTGAGAAAATCTATCTGTGTATGTAAACAGAAGATAAGGTGTTCAGAACTTTGGGAACAGGCGGTGAATGTCAGTGGACAACCAGCCCCAGGGGCAGAGGGCTGTGGCCAACCCAGTGAGCGTTCATTTTGTATATAAAGCTGCATATAAATAAATAATTTCTCTTTTCTTGGCAATCATTCTCGTGTGCCTCTTGTTTCGACATCGGCTCAACAGCGACAGAAAAGCAAGGCAAAAACTTAATTAGGAGGCAACATGGGCAACCTCTTGATCAAACACAGCCAGATGCTCCCAGTGCCACAGCACTGTATGAGCATCCCTAACTACAAGGACTGTTAAAAATGACCTTGGAAATGCAGATTTTGGGAACTCAGTGCAGTTGGGCACCGGGAGGGCAGTTTTCTCTCTTGCTTCTCTGGTGGTGACTCTCCCAGGCTACCAGCAGCGTCTCATTTGTTGAAGTCCCAGTTACGCAGTGTGTTAAAGGTTCCCATTCCTGCGGGACTGCCGGGTGCGGAGCTTTACTGGCCCTACCCTGGAGCCCCGAACAACAACGCCATTGTCCTGCGGCCACAGCGCATTTAAACAGGAGCATTGTCCCTGCTGCCCCAGGTACGGCTGGAGCCTGGAATTCCTGCTGGAGCCTGGAATTCCCGCTGACGCCCAGGGGGATGGAGCAGCACCGAGGAACTGGGAACGCAGTGAATGAGTGCCATTGAAACTGGTGCTAAAAGAACAGCTGTAGCCAAGGCTGTTCATTAGATATATATATATATATATATATGTATATATATTTTAAAAAAGCACCTCCACATTTTGAACTAATGATGGCTTTTAGGCACAGTGTAATTACAGCACCTGTGGGAACCCATATGTCAGAGAGCTTTCACGTGGAAAGGTTGTGCCTATAAAATGAAGCCATATATTTCCATTAATTGAAGCAGTTGATTTCCAGTTACACAATATTTGTTTTAATGGTGGGACTCATAGAAAGCCCATGAATTTCTTTTTTTTGGGTTTTGTTTTTTTTTTTTTTGCTGTTGCTCTGTGGTATTAAGGTGGCACAATTTAAATGGACTGGGTGACATTGGTGGCAGCAGGGCTGTGAATATAAGTGACTTTCAGGGTTGTCTGTAAGGTGGCATTAGAATAACCTTGGAGGAATGGTCTGTCAGCACTGCCTCACAGCCAGAGCAGAAAGGATTAGCAAGAGAAATTTTGATGAGGGTATTTACTACTAATGACTGCCTTCAAAATTGCCTTTTATCTACGGCTTTTCAAAGCGTTTTCCATTCATTAAGCCTTATAAAACCTTTGTAAAATTGGTAGAAGATATAGAAATGCAGATATCTTTGTGCCCAAACACACAGTAATACTTTGACAGAAAAGGGCAGCAGTACACACTGAACATTATTTAAAATAGGAATTGCACAATGTTACAGTGATGCTATCACTCTGTTAATTAGAGTTTGACCAGAACAGGGGAACAGTCTTGCTCTTAAGAAAAATGGTGTGGAATAATCAGCAAATAATCCTCAGGGCTTCTGTTTTGTGTAGTAGCAGTAAGACAGATGTATGTTATGCAGTGATATAAAAAAAAATGTTAAGAATATGAATGGCACCTGTTCTTTTATTGTAATGAAATCTGCTTCCCAAACTGCCAACCCCAAGAGATAAAAGCAGTGAGTCAGACCTACTAAACTGCTGAGCTGAAAACCCTGAGATTTAAAAAATGATAAACGTATTGGGGTTTTTTTATTATTTTTAGAGCCTTTACAGTCAGTTTTCCTTTTCTCTGTGGAAGGAAAGGAAA
>VZTJ01003620.1:575836-599152 GCA_013397795.1 Orthonyx spaldingii
TTCCTTTCCTTTCCTTTCCTTTCCTTTCCTTTCCTTTCCTTTCCTTTCCTTTCCTTTCCTTTCCTTTCCTTTCCTTTCCTTTCCTTTCCTTTCCGCACCTTTCCGCACCTTTCCGCACCTTTCCGCACCTTTCCTTTCCGCACCTTTCCTTTCCGCACCTTTCCGCACCTTTCCTTTCCGCACCTTTCCTTTCCGCACCTTTCCTTTCCTTTCCGCACCTTTCCTTTCCTTTCCTTTCCGCACCTTCCCGCACCTTCCCGCACCTTCCCTCCTTCTCTCTTTCCCTCCACACCAGTTCACAATTTTTCAACAAGGGGTTAACTCTCACTGGTGCTGTTTAAATTCCTGCTTCCTTGAAGCACCCCAAAAATGCAGCCGTTGCTGTAGGAGCAATGTTTAGGGGCTGTCAATACCATTAGTCTATCCTATAAAACCACAAGCAGTTTAATAGCTGAAGGCTGCCAAAAGATACAGAAATCTATTGGAAATCTGAAGTTCTGTGCACATGTGTCAGAGTGAGTCAATGTACATTAAAAAAAGAGAAAAGAAAAGCAAAATTTTTACTTGGAAATGACTTGTGGAAGAAGCTTCACAGTATCTCTGGATATTTTTAAGGGGAAAGACGTAACAGATAATGCACAGGATGACTTGCAGATTCAGCCATGGCTGCTCTGGGGGCCACGGGAATTTTGTGCGTCACTGAGCGACAGTTCCTCCCTGCAGCGCTCGGAAGACGTGGTAGGAATGAAGGGTCATCGTCACAGTGAGTAAAACGTTGCATCCAATTTGGGTGGCTTCCAGGAAATTCTCTTATTTAGCTTGTTTGCTTATTGCTTTACCATTTCTGCTCATTAAACCAGCCAGAGTGAAGGTCAATTTGCAAATAAATAAATAAATTAACAAATATTCAGTGATGCAGAAGGCTGGATACGAGCTGGTACACTGAGAGTTGAGGAGAAGGGTACAAGAAGGCTCTTTGCAGCCCTCCCCCAGAGCTTTTCTAAGGGTTTGTAAAGGAAACCCATGGAAATTTGCTCTTTGATTTTTGGACAGTGTGAAAATCCCCACTAAACTCGTGTCAAGGCCTGACCATGTCAACAACGGCTGTCATAAATTGTTATTAAAAAAATCAGTGAAGGGTTTTCTAGGTAATTCAGTTTGTGTGCTTATGAAGAAGTCAGACTTTTTGTTTCTCAGGGCTGTAAAGCTGCAGAAGTGTTAATTAAGGAATCACTTGGTGAGTGAGAAGTACCCTCACTGAGTGCAGTTTGGTCATGCTGATTAAAAGATTCCCATCCTGCAGTGTTAAACTACTCTTTAGTAGCCTGGCTCTGGCCATTGGAATTCACTGTAGGATTTTTTTTTCACCCAGTTTATTTCACAGCATTTTGGATTATTTAGAGAGAAAACAAACAGCAACCAAGCAAACAAAAAAGTGCTTCGTGCACAAGAAGATGGAAACTTTCAGAAAGGTTCATGAAGCACAGATCCTTTTACAGCGAGGATCCAGGGAAATGCTTTGGGAAAAAAAGAACACCAGATTTAGGGTCTTTTGATGCCTTCACTAGGCACCAAAGAGCTTCGAAGTTTTTAAATGGTTCTTTTATAAGCCATTGGCACCAAGCTCAGTTAGAACACTCAGCTAATTTTTAATCAGATATATGAAAAATCATAGAATAAGAATGTGAATTTCTTTTCTAAGGCTTGTTGGTTATCAGAGTAGTGCTGGTAAAAAAGGCAGCTTCATTTCAGTGCTTAATGTGCCTTAATAACTGCATGACCACAAACCATTAGGTTCTTCATCTCATAGGTGATTAATTTCCAGAGAACATATGTTAAGAGAATAACATATATCTCCAGACTTCCTCCCCAAAAGGTTCTCACAAAGCAGTGTCAGTGTTTTGTATTTACTGACACAAAAATGAAAAAAAAAACCAGAAAGATGAAAAATCAGAAGAATAATTTTTTTCAGCAAAACTAGTTTTAGTCATTAGAGGGAAAACAAATATTTCCCTAATTTCTGGGAAGTTCTGTGAAGCAATACAGTGGTGATGAGGAAAAAAAATATTGCAACTAACTTAATATGAGCATGAAATGCATCATCACTGTTCCTTGACTTCTGAAACTGAGTAAGGCAAGTTCATAAAATGACTATAACTTCTTAGGAAAAAACCCCTATTTAATCTCTTATTTTAAAAATAAGCAGAAATGTCATTATGTTGACTTTTTCCTGTTTCAAACAGACAGCTCAGTGCACAGGCTCCTCTGTGGGGGCTGATGCTGAGCCTGGGGAGGACAAGGACAGGCTGGGAAAATTGTCTGCCCAGACTCCTGACAGAATTTAGCTGCCAAGTGCTAACAGGTCGTCACTGACCATCTGTAAACTGAGTTTTATTCCCCTCCTCCCCACCCAGGCTTAGGCATCTTCTCCACTGGGATGGTTTTCCTAGGGCAGGATCAGACATGGACGTGGTTATCCAGGGTCCTGCCAGCTCCCACAGCCCAGCCCCTGAGCAAGGCTGGCATTTCAGAACAAAGCTATTGTCAGCATTCTCTTCATCTTAGCTCTGCCTTGCCACTGAAACTTTTCACCTGCTTTATTCCTCCAAAACTTGATGTTTTTTGAACTAAACCAGGAAAAAATTAGTCTAAATAGTTTATATTTTTATGAATGTTTGTGTGTGTGTCTGCCCAATGCAGATCTCCAGTGAAAGGTTAAAATGCTGTCTCCATTTATTGTGCAAGGACAGCCCAAGAGGGTTTTCAAGTTATGTCAGTGCAATTGTTTGAAAAATTATGTACAACTAAATCTGTCTTTAAAACTCTCTCTTTATTGTGTAAGCTTTCAACACATGGACTCAAATATCAGTATTGAAGTCATCTATTTCACCTGTCTCATTAGAGAATTCTATGTAACAGCCATAAGAATGTAAGGGTTATATAAAATTGTATCCACTATTTATGTATTATTGTCTCCAACACATATGTCCTTTCCATATGGGATGTTCTCACTGTACAGAACATGGTCGCTTCCAAGTATAACTCAACAGAAGCATTCAACCTTTGATTTTAAAACTGTGATCATCCCCACTTCAACAGCCCACGTTGGGAGGAAATTCCAGATTGTGGGGGGGAATGGCTGCCAATCTGAATGAGGAGGAACATCGTCAGATGGCAGGGAAGTATTTGTACGAGTTGTATTAACAGAAGCACTGACCTTTACACACTCCAAAACAAGCCAGATGGGCCTTGGATCACAGCAAAACTCCTGAATCATCTCAGGCAGTGTTCAAACACAGCCAGGAGAAGCCTGAACACAAAGATCTCCTCTAAAATACAGCCCTGAAGCAGCGAAGGTGCACCAGGTTTTGAGGTAACTGCCATTTAAACCTTCAAATCCAAGGCAATTTTTGGTTTTGGGTTTTGTTTTTTGGGGGTTTTTTTGGGATATTTTGGTCTATCCATTGTTTGGGATGGAAAACAGATGGGCTGCAGTTTAGCTTTGCAGCAAGAATCCAAATTCAATTCTCTGGCTTGTTCTTAAGAGAGTTAATGAAAGTTGAATAATATGCACTGGCAGCCCCTAAAACCCTCTGTGGTTTTCTTTCTCTTTTCCTTGGCAGGGTGAGGCCATTCTGCATTACATTTGCATATGGCCACCTTTCTCTCTAGAGTAACTCCAGTGATTCTGCTGACCATATTTCTGGTGGATAAGGGCCCTAAACTCCAGGAAATTGCCCTCACAGACAATCTCCATGCTTCTTATAGGTCCTGCAAGTGAACCAGAGGGACCTGCAGAAGTGAGCGTTGATTTGGTATTTACCCTGTTTATTCATTAAATGGGTGAGGGTGATGTTCTGCTCCTCCATGACAACCCTGATCTTTAACTGAAACAAATTAAACTGTCTTAAGGGAGAGAATACACTGACTTGTGGATGTTTGTGGCAGGGATATTAATAGAGTGCTCAGGGTGGCAAACAGAACATGTTTTCAATGGAATCTAAAAGAGATCAAGAAAGAAAACACCATCTTTCAGGGAAAACAGCAACAAAAAACCAGACAAATTGAGCATGTACCCTTTGCTGTGAGTAGCACGAGTGAAAAAGGCACACTGAGTTCTGCTTGGAGAACCTGGAGGAGAGGAGGAGCTCACCTGTCAGAACTCAGGGCTACTAAAGCAACACAAACTTTGCAGTCTTCTGAGTTTAAGTGATGATGGGATTCAACTTGACAGACTCATTTTGAAGTTTCTGAGAGATGGAAACTCTTTGCCAGATAAATAACTCTGAATTTGGCCCATTAAGAGCAAGAGCCTTCTTCCAGCTGGACACTGCCTCCCTGCCATTCCACTGTGAGCATGGAAGCTTTCCTGAAGGAAGGACTGGAAGGATTGACCCTGTTTTCTAGCAGAGCTCTGAGCTGCCTGACTCTCTGCTTGGACAGCAGCGATGTGCTGAGCCCACGGGGAGCCCCGGAGCACAAGAGGCTGGGAAGGAACCCAGAAGACAGCGGATGAAAGTTTCCAGGGGTCTGTCACTCTCTTAAAGATCAATGGGCTTGTGAGAGAAAGGGATTTTAAGAGCTGCAAGGTAACATTTGAAGTCAGCAGGGATCTGGATTCTTTCAAGTGTTGCACCCTCAGCAGAGCTGCAGGGCCTCAGTGGAGCTGGTGCCACTCACCAGGGCAGGAGCAGCCCTTTGCTGTGGCACAGACACCAACCTGCTCCCCACATCCGTGTGTCCCTGAGCTGTGCTGGGGAGCTGGGGCTCCATCTCAGCAGTGCAAGCAAAGTGGTGGCCTGAGTCCCTCTTACATCCTCACACACTCTCAGATTATCCTGCTTGCCTTGCAGACTTTGATTTCTCACCCCATAAGATATTGAGACAATCAGACCAAATGCAGTTTGCCTGAATCTCTTCTCCTCCCACTCTTCTCTGAAAGAGTTTCCAAGACAAAGAGTGAAGTTCAGGGAAACCAGGATGGTTTAAGGTGAGCTCCTCCTCCTTCCCCTGCTGCCTGGTGTTTCCAGGCAGGCCCCCTTCCTAGAAAAGTTTCTGTCCCCCCATTTCCTAACTCCCTTAAAAACTAAAAGATGTTTTTTTCTGGCTGCAAGGTGGTGGTTTTGGTGGTGTGGTCACAGCACATCATTCTCTTGGCAGATGCAGCTCTTCACTGGCTCAGCTCCACTGCTGCCAGGGCAGCCCAGGTGTCCCATTCACTGGGCAGGGAGCCCTGGATCTCTCCTCCATCAGTGGCTATTCCAGCTTGTGACTCCCAGGAATATTTCATAAATGTCGCCCTCAGGCTGTGCTGCCAGCACAAACTGCGTGCAGAGGACGATAACACCGGCGGAGTACGAGGGAGACCACAGGAAAGGACACACAGCCTGGGCTGGTGGGGACGGACAAGCCCAGGAACCTGGGGAGACCACAGGAAAGGACACACAGCCTGGGCTGGTGGGGACGGACAAGCCCAGGAACCTGGGGAGACCACAGGAAAGGACACACAGCCCGGGCTGGTGGGGACGGACAAGCCCAGGAACCTGGGGAGACCACAGGAAAGGACACACAGCCTGGGCTGGCGGGGACGGGCGAGCCCAGGAACCTGCACAGCACCAGAAAACAGAGCAGTGACTGCTCCTGGGTCTGGCTCACCTCTGGAGTGTGAGCTGGGAAGGGGCCGTGCCCGCAGTGAGTCTCTGGCATGTGGCTGCCCGCACTGCACGGGAAGGGTTGGTTCAGGCTCTGGGCTTTAGAGGTGTACTGGGAGTCTGATGCTCTTTTATTAGCACGACTTCACGCTGACCTCCATGCTAAAAAAAGCAGGGACTTTCATTTCATCTCATAATCCACCAAGGGCAAATAAACAGTCAGAAATTCGACTCTTTCTTTTTCCCCAACTCTCATTAAAACTGTGGTCTCTGTTATTACCATGCAGACATTTTGCACCAGTTTTTTATTACAGTCAAGTACAGATGCCCTTTTTATTTTGAGGCAGAGTTAATAGCAAAGCTTTTTTTTGCTAAAGTTTCTGATTATCTGCTATGGCTGAGAGCACTTTGCCAGCAATAGTCTCCTTGGAATATTCAGGGTTATGCACAGCTTTTAATTCTTTAAAGAGGTTGGCGGTAAATAGCTTGTGTACACTGTGATCTCACTTGAAAAGCAGCCAGCAGACTTCTGAACGTGCCTGTCCACTTCTCCCAGCACACAGCCACTGGTCCAGCATCAGGAACATGAAGCTGCTGATGCAAAGGCACATCATGGATTTAATCCAGTCAGAATTGGAGGATTTTTACAATGCATCCTTGGGCACAGCACAAGCCATGCCCCATGTCCATGTTCTTGGTGCTGCTGTGGCTCTGGGTTCTGTAGGATGGCTCTGTGCTCTGTAGGATGGCTCTGTGTCCTTAGGATGGGTCTGTGCCCTGTAGGATGGGTCTGTGTCCTTAGGATGACTCTGTGCCCTGTGGGATGGCTCTAGGTTGTGTAGGATGGCTCTGGGCTCTGCAGGATGCCTCTGCACCCTGTAGGATGGCTCTGGGCTCTGTAGAATGGCTCTGTGTCCTTAGGATGGGTCTGTGCCCTGTAGGATGGGTCTGTGTCCTTAGGATGACTCTGTGCCCTGTAGGATGGCTCTGGGTTGTGTAGGATGGGTCTGTGCTCTGTAGGATGGGTCTGTGCTCTGTAGGATGGGTCTGTGTCCTATAGGATGGCTCTGTGTCCTGTAGGATAGCTCTGGGCTCTGTAGGATGCCTCTGGGTTCTGTAGGATGGTGCTGGCCTTGCAGCTCTCGCAGGCAGGATAGAAAAGGGGAAGAGAGGGCAGCAAGCAAGAAAAAACAGCCTCTGTTTTGATCTACGTGCTGGAAGTGTCCAAGGCCAGGCTGGCAGGGGCTCTGCACGACCTGGGACAATGAAATGTGTCCTTGGCCATGGCAGGGGGTGGGAACTGGATGATCTTAAGGCCCTTTCCAACCCCAATCACTCTGTGATACTTTGATATAGTGGCTGCACAGTAGGGGCTGACCTTGCTGGAGATTTACAGTGTCTCTCAATATAATGAATTTCTGCTGTTTTCTTCTTTCTTTTCCAAAATATTGTAAAGCAGCTCCTATGTCTTTATTTATTCTTCCTTTTTTTTTTTTTTTTTTACCCTTACCACAGTTGCGTGTTTTTACGTACAGTGCCTTTCTAGCTGTTCTTAGTGGGGGACTTAGGTGTTATTGGAGGGATTTGTGTCATGAGAGGAGTGGTTGGTGACACCAGGCACTCCAGAGTAGCCTGCAGTGGGTGGGCACACAGAGTGTCCATATTCCTTCATTTAATGATGTTTGAACACAGAGTGACACAGCAGCCTCCAGGAGTGTGGGAGCACTTGGATTCCAGCAGTGTTACCTCATTACAGCGACTGTTAGGAGTGCTGCCATTTACTCACAGTAGTAAACACTGTGCTGAAGAGTGCACTCGGGGTCCAGGCTGTACAAAACCATGCAATTATGAGAACTCAACAATCCTCAGAGACTGTGTTTAGTGAAAAGCATTTGCTGGAGCGTTGTGTAAAGCCACAGAAACGGGCAGTCCTTGGATGTCAGGAGCCTTTCTGAGGCTTTTTACCCAGATAAAATTCTGATAGAAATGAAATGTCTGAGATTAACTGTGATTCATTAGTGAACAGAACTGCAGAACTTGGGGCAGTGAGCCATTCTGTACCTGAGCTCCTCTCAGGCTCTTAGCAGGGGTGATGGATGGCTGGAGGAGGACAGCGTTTGAAGCGTAGATTTCTGCTAAATCAATGGACAAGATTTATCAAATTTCCAGTCATTTCCCAGAGCTTCTGCCAGCCCCCACAAATAGCCACTCTTTTGTTCATTCTATGCTAGAGCCACATAACAGGAGAGAAAATCACATTCTCTGAGGTTTTGTACTTGAAGGCATCCAACTTTCCATTTTAGAAAGCAAAGAATGTAAACAACAGTTTTGTTCCTATGTCTGGGCAACGTACAGCAGCTCCAGAATCAATAATAGAAAATGTTCCTGAAAGGCCCAGCAGACCTCAAAGAGATAATGTGAATCGGCCATTAACAGTAAGTCATTATGGAACTTATTAAGTGAAGCCTTGGGACTGTCATAGAGCCTAAAGGTTGACATAAATTTTTCATACACATTGAACTTTGCTAAATGTGCTTGCATTTGATTAATGATGACTTTCTCCAGTGCGCTAATAAGGAGGAAACTATGAGCTGGGGCTGCAGCAGGGAGAATGGGCTCCTGGAAAGGAGGGCAGTGTTGGCAGCAGGAAAACAATGGGGCTTTCTAGAGATGCCCTGTCAAGCAGGAGGGAGTTTATTGCTCCCTGAAAAATCGCTCCTTACCACCCAGAGACAGGGCACTGAGCACAGCATGAAAGCCAGTTTTGTAATTGTGGAAGTGAAAACATCATAGCTCCAAAACACTGGTGGAAAAATCCACCTCCCAGCCCCCTAAAGGCCTCATATATCATAAAGATCAACCAAAAAAAAAAAAAACCAATCTCAGCCCCTAAAGTCCTGCATGTATCACAAAGAACGACCAAAACTCTGCCCTCAGGCCCTAAAGCCCTCCATACATTACAAGGAACAACCAAAAACCCACACTCAGCCCCTAAACTCTCCATGTATCACAAAGAATGACCAAACCCCACCCTCAGCTCTTAAAGCCCCCCATACATCAGAAAGAACAATAAAGAAGAGCTTCATATTCAGCAGGAGAGAGGAGTGGTGTGTCTGCAAGTCCTGCTGGAAACAGAGCCGGAGGAAATTTGCCTTGGCAGCCAATGCAGTGAGTCACGGACTCATGGAATGACTTCGGTTGGAAAAGAAGACAACAACAACAAAACAAAGACTTCACTTGCAGCTAGGTCTGGAGAGCAGCATATGGATTTGTTCAGTTAAAATAAACATGTTTTCCCTTGTTTGGAAGTTAAAAAAAAAGGGAAAGCAATCAGTAACCTCAGTCCAAAGCAGTCACAGAGTCTAAGGCTCTTTCACTAACCACTAAAAATGTATGGCATGCCCTAAAATTCAATTAAAATTGAATTCTTAAAAAAACTACAGGGTAAGTTTTTTGGGTTTTTTTTTTTTCTCTCTTTCTAGTGTTAAAGCTCTAAAGGTCAAACTTTTAAGCTTTTATTTTGTTTTATTTTAAAAGAGCATTCCTGTAAACAAGAGTCTGCCAAACAGCCCTAACAAACAGGACTCAAGAGGAAGTCTTGTCCTGCCTTAGATAGCTGAGTAATCAGGTATTGGTCCTGATTTCACAAACACAAAAGGAAATAGAAAGGCACAAAACAAGAGGTGTGGCTATCCCATCTCCTGGCAGTGTGGGGTGGAAGGCAATGATTGATTCCCCATCACCACCAGCTATAAATTTGCCTCTCCAAAGCAGATTTCCCCCAGCCACAGAATGCTTTACCCACAAGCCTGGTTGGTGTTTCAGCTGTTGCTGTTCTTGATGCAGTTATAAACTACTGCAAATGGACTAAACAAGTACAGAAAAGGGGGGAAAAAGTATCAGGTTTTGAGTTTGGCAGTTAAAGAACTCACAAGGACTTTGAAAATCTCAGGTTCAAATATTAACTGGGGACACCCTGGTTAATATCTGTTTGTAAAACACAAACTGGCTTCACTGGAAAGTCTGAAAGACTCTTTAGAAAGACCCTTCCCTGATCTGGAAGGAACTCTCAGAGTCACTCACAGTCCAAGAAAGCCTCTCCCTGCTTGTGCTGGGTGTTTTCTTTCTACAGAGAGACATGAAATGCTCCATATGCTCTGCAGACACCCCACATGGATCAAGAGCTGTCCCTGACATGCACAGCCAGGAGACAGGAGGTCTGGGACATCAGCAAAGTCCTGTGTGTGTGCACACACATGAAATTCCTGTGGCAGAGCTGCTGCCCCTCCTCTGCTGGGACAGGGCAGGACACCCACTGTGGACTGGGATTTGCAGCTCATTAAGGGAGGGAGTAACAAACAGAGATCTAGAGTAGGTGAGCAGGCAAGACCCAAGATTTCATGCAGAAATACAAGAAAAAAGGTTTTCAAATGACTGTGAATACCATGAATTGGAGTGGGCTAAAATTGTTCCTGTGACTTGGGTAATTGTATCCAGTCCAGCTCAGTCAGGTTTGAAAGAGCCTTTCTTATCAAATGCAGAGATCAGTGATATTAAATAATGGAAAGCTTGTGCACTAGCACGCAGGGAATGGAACTGGGTCAAGCTGGTTGATCCCCAGTCTCAGCCTAAAAGAGTGAAAACAATAGCAGAGCTCCAGAGACCTGCAGCTCTCTCCCTGAAAAGCTCACTCAGTCACTTTCCCAAGCCATTCCTTTTTCTTTTCTTTCTTTTCCTTTTTTTTCTTTTTATTTCTTCTCCACTCCCCCCCACCCCTCCCCCCAATACAGAATGTGTTTCTGGTACCAGTTAATCAGTTTTGGTTACAGTAGTTCATTATTTAGATCAAAGGCCAAAGGGAGAACTTTCTCAAGTCCTACCTGGATTTTTGCTTATTGACTCTTTCATTAGACATGTAATTCTGACAATGCAGCTGGATGGGGAAGACGTACAAGAATTTCAGGCTTTTGGGTTCCAGAGAGCTAAGATTGTTTCTTTGTGAGCCTTATTTAAACTCCTACTCTTCACTTTCTCTCTGAGCTTATCAGCAGCAACATGGCAAACTTCAGCATTTTATTTTGCCAGTCAGTCAACAATATGGAGCCAACAAAACCTGCAAGACCTTTAAAAAGCTTTTCTCATCTGAGTTGTAGCAGTCTCTGGGGCAGGATCTCACTGAAGATCACAGAAATGCTGGTGGTGGGCTTGCAAGCTTGTACCCCTTGACAGGGTATCAAAGACTGCTTGGCATGGTGGCAGGAACACGGCAGAGGCCATCTGAACATTCCCAAACAAACCTTCCCCTTCCCTATCAGTGCAAGTTTGGACAGCTCCCGTAGCAGCCAGCCCTCACTTGCATCCCTGGTTTCTTCTTGCCTGGACGAGCAGTGGTGTTCCAAGGCACTGCGGAGACGGGAGCGAGCGGCACCTCAGCCTCTCACTCTGCTGGTGACGCCCAGCTGGACGAGGAGCTGAGCAGTTCTGCCAGCTGGGGTTCAGAATTGGCTCAGATCACACAAAACCCCTCCGGTGAGGCCCCGTTGTCTGTTCCCGATGGTGTTTGGAGGGGGTTGTTGTGTTCCCCTCGGACAATGACAAACCGGCCAAAGCTCCACCTGTGCTTGCCGCCGTCCCTCGCCTTACCTGGCTCAGCCGTGGTGCTCCTCCTGTAATGAGACTTTTCTCCAAACCCACTGAGGCTGGAATTCACCTTCCAGTTGTCTTCCACAGATGTGAGGCCCAGTCCTTCCCTGAGCCAGGTGGGAAGGCAGAGCCACCACGCTAAAGAACCTGGAGCGGGCGGATCCCTTCCAAGGTCGCTGGGATCTTTGGGAATGCTGCAACCACCTACAGCCCACAGCCTCCTCAGATGTGCCAGGACTAACCCGTGCTGGGCTGGGTTTTACCAAGCTCAGATTAAACAGCTGAGGCTCCCGTGAGCGCCGCGGCGAAGTTCAAAGCAAAGCCATGTCCTGCTGAGGTGCTGGAACGCGCTGCTCATCTGAGGTGCTGCCGATGGTCCGGAGTGAGGAGAATTCCCAGCATTTCAGAGCTGGCCTTGGCTGAGATTAGCAAGCTTAACTTAATAAAGTGCTGCAATAATTGCACCTTCACTGGGAAGGGGAAAAATAATCAAATGAAAAAGGACAAAACCAGCAGGGAAAGAAAATTTATTTCCAAGCATCTACGAGAGTGCTACAAACAATAGAGACTAAAACTCAAAGCATTTGAAACTATTAAAAAATGTAGTTGACAATGTCCTTCTTAAAAATTAAACATAAAAATGTAGAAAATGCAGTATTAATTCTAAAACTTGCTCAAAAGTGAAATAAACCCAGATAGCATCAATGAGGATGGAGTCCTACAAATTACTTTTTTTTTCTTTATTTCAATTTGTTAATTTGTAAAGTGATACTCATTTCTTTTCTTTTCTTTTTTTTTTTTTTTTTTTTTTTTTTAATGTTTATTTAAATTTATAATGGAGAAATGTGCAAATCTAGCAAAATATTCTTTGGATTATAAACAGAGAAAAATCAACAACCAAAGAAATTTGAACCAAATTAATAATAAACTATAGAATTATATAGAATGCATACAGCTATAATAAAGTGAAATATTACAATAAACATTGTAGAGCAAATCTGCTGATTTAGCAAACTCTGCCTTATAAAACATAGGGATATAATGGGACAAGTGAATATGTTATGGATATAGAGCTGAAATATCAGTCATCGTTTTAAGGAGTTAAATTTTAATCTAACTACATATATGGGGGTTCTTCAGAAAAGCAACACACCAACAAACCAGATTTTCCCTCAGATCAAGCAGTTTGGTACCTGACTGCAAATGAAGGACAGGGTCTGTAAAACGAATGTAGGAAAATGTAGATCATTTCTATTTATTGCCTCTTCCCATATTGCAGCTGCTGATCTCTGACCCTAAACAGCCAACTATATTCAATTCAGCAGAGGTACAGCTGTACACAGATGCAGAAAATGTTGATGTGCAGAACATATTCCAATCCCTTGCTCCTTCTGAACTAATATTTAAAAAAAACCCCATTATAGATCCCTTTTTGGATTAAAAACATACATTACAAAGAATAACTCTGAAAGCACTCTGTATTTCTGTCATCACAAATTAAAATGTCTCCCTATCCACAGACGATGCTATTCTACAGGAAATTAAAAAAAAGGAAAAAAAAAGAAAATCAAAAGGGAAAGGAAAAAAACCAAAGAAAAATAGGAATTAAGTGCCGGAATCTTAATTACTACTCAGGTAAGGTAATTGTCAGGTAGAACAGTCCTTAGGGAAGTCACAGCTAAACTGGGTCAGACTTCAGTCTCTAGAACCCGCAGAAGCTCAGCACAGATAGGGAAATTCACAAGCCTGGAGTAAAGTGTAAGTACAGAGTACTCCCGTCCACTCACAAAGTCACTCCTGAAACCTCGGGAATCTCTACGATATAAGATAAATGCATATTACATGGGAAATATTGAAAAGTATTACACTTAATTTAATCCAGGAAACACAGTAGGACTATATGACGACTCTTACTGTGTTCTGGGAGCAGCCACAAGCTGTGGGTAGAGAGGGTACAAAATGTTCACCAGACGTTACATTTGTTTTAATCTAAAAAACATTTGTAAAATGTACTTGATTTTTAAATAATCACTTAACAAGGCAACAAACCAACTACAAACACATAATAAATAAGGCTATTAAAAGGTCACAATTGTAGTAAATTAGTCTGAACTATAAATGGGACATTAGAAACACTATGTTTTTCCTTATATGCTTAATAACCAGAACAAGAATTAAAAAAGAATCAGTTTATTTCAAAGTCTGCTTCTTATATTGAAGCACATATTAAAGCAACAGTACAATGTTCATAAAATATAAGTGTGATGCTGTAACATTTCTTACATGTCAGAATACTGATATTTGTATGTATACTAAAATAAGAATTTTAAAATTGTACAAATAGATACATTAAAAATGACATAGAAATAGGGCGCCTCCCACTGCAACAAGACAGAGTTTTTATATCTGGCACGTATTAGTTCAAGATGAAAGTATAAGCAAAAAGATTTACAAGAATCAGCAGTAACAAGTTTGATGCTCAAGAGACATAATAATTGTACATTGTACTGTACATACATCGTATGGGTTTAAGCTGGCTGAATATTATATATTTCAAGTTTAAAAATGCACTACCATATAGAGTGTCCATAGTTTAAGGCGAAATTACAGCTCAGAACTGTTATCTTTTCTAATTTGTGGAAGCTTCTTTGACATAAAAGATTTAGATGTTCGTAACACGTAAAAGATTTCCCTCATTCGTAGGTTCGCTTTTAGCATTTTCCTTCATTTAAATATTTCGCATTTCTTAAGTGGGTTTTTTCCTTTAGTGAAGCTGGCAGCCAACTTCCAGATTTGCCTTTTGTAGGAAAAGGTACTTCACAGTATTTACCACTTCCATGTCCTTTTTTATCAAAGGAATCCTCTCTGTCAAACTTAAATGTTTAAACGAGATTTTTCTTGATTTTTAAAAAAATACCTGCTTACATTTCCTCTGGATTCTTCAGAACTTCGGACACAGTTCTTAAGGCCAAATCTTAAACTTTATTGTTAAGAATCGTCATCGAAAGTGTCTTTGGAGCCATACAAGTCTGCAAGTTTCTTAAATCGAGGTCCCCAATTTTGTAGATAGTCGTAGTCCAAGTCAGAATCTGTTGTCGCTGACTCCAAGGAGCTGAGGGACCCAGCCACGGAGCCTCTGCCCTCGTAGCCATAGATCTGGATGGAGTCATAGGGAGGGGCAGTGGGGTCATTGTCAGCCTCCTGTATCCTGGTGTTGATGAAATCATCCACGTCCACGCTGTTGGGCGCGGGCCGCAGCCCCGGCCTGGGCAGGTACTGGTACTCGGGCTTGATGTCCTTGCGGGGGATGAAGCCGTTGATGCCGTCGGGGTTCTGCAGCGTGGCGATGTCAAAGGCCTCCGTGTCCTCCTCGCCTCCGCCCTCGTCATCGTACGTGATGATGTTCTCCCGGACATCCTCCTCCTCGAAAACGATCAGGGGCTCCTTCTTCTGCCTCTTCAAGGTTACAAACAGCACCACAATGACTGGGGAAAACAAAAACATGAGTTAGACTGCACTGTCAAACAGCAGCCCCTTTGTAAATAATTATTGCACTGAGCCCTCAGCTTTTGTGCTGGATTGTTGCAAACTTCGGCATTTTTAGTGCTTGTTGCCAGGTAAAAGCAGCGATGTTTGCACACAGAACTGAACACGCTGATCTGAGGCTGTCTGGGCTGCATGCCACTGCTCTTACTAATTGCTCATTACTGCAACACTAATTCAAGGGAAGTGTTTGTGGGGTGCCCAGTGCTGCACGAACACTGTGTCACTGCCTTTGAGCAGCCCAAGCACATGAATATCTGCAACAAACCAAAGAGGAATCTTTATCCTCTCCTGTATGCCCAAAGCTTAACTTTAATTCCAAGTGTCATTTCCATTAAAATGGATTTTTTTTAAGAAACACCTCCAAACGCGTATTTGCTTTTGTGTTCTCATTTCAGATTTGTATAAAATAAAGTATGTAAGAAAAGAAACACTATAGATTACAATGGGAAAATTAAAAAATACTATATATTTTTTTCAAAATCATCAGGAAACACTTTGCAACACTTTCTTAAAAGCAGGTCTTCTGAGCCACTCATCTGTCTTCAACATAAGATGGGTTTGAGGCAAATAGCTGGCAGGGGCCATTAATCCTGGCTGACCTCAATAAGGAACTTGTCATCCAGGGAAGATCACAAAAATCAGAACTGTGTGTTATGACCTCCTTTAAGCAGTGTCCCTGATTAACTGACATTAGGCCACAAGTGGACATTCTCCAAGCACGTTGTGACAAATTCACTGGTGTTTGCTGTTGAAGATATCACAGAAGCCCAGAATTGTTTAGGATGGAAGAGACCATAAAGTTCACCTCATTCCACCCCCCTGCCATGGCAGGGACACCTCCCACTGCCCCAGGCTGCTCCAAGCCCCAATGTCCAGCCTGGCCTTGGGCACTGCCAGGGATCCAGGGGCAGCCACAGCTTCTCTGGGCACCCTGTGCCAGGGCCTGCCCACCCTCCCAGGGAACAATTCCTTCCCAAGATCCCATCTGACCCTGCCCTCTGTCAATTTAAAGCCTTTCCCCTTTGTTCTATCTCTCCAGACCCTTGTCAATTGTCTCTCTCCATCTTTCCTTTGGGCTCACTTCAGGCCCTGCAAGGCCACAATCAGGCCACCCCAAAGCCTCTCACAGCATGGCAGATCAGTACCCCCTATAAAAATAAAAGCTAGGCAATCAAGATTCATTCCTCCACTTTGGACCTGAAGCCAGGATTAACATTTTAACACAAGTGCAGAGGGGCAGAGAGGACAGAAGTGTTTTGTACCGAGCAGAATGACGATGCAGGCCAGGATGGCGATGAGGGCGCCGGTGCTGAGCCCGGCGTTGAGCACATAGGCCTCGGCATTGCAGGACAGCAGCGAGCCGCCGCCGTCGCAGCCGCACACGCGGATGCTCAGCGTGTTGGTGCTGCTCAGCGGGGGCACGCCGCCGTCGCTGATCACGATGGGCAGCAGGTACAGGTCCTGCTTCTGGCGGCTGAACCCCTCCCGCCTGACCAGCACGCTCGCTGTGTTGTCTGTTTGAGGGAGAGAGAGAATCGGCGTTAATTTTTCCACAGAGTCATCCTCTTAGCCAATATTGAAAAAGAAATTATCTTGCTGCAATGGCTCTCAATTTTCAGATGCTTCAGTGTTATTTCTACAATAAACCAGTACAAAGTGTCGCCTTTCTAATGACCCGAGAGCAATTACAAGATTGTATTTAATTCATACAGCTCCACACTCAGTTTTAATTCTTTAATTAACACAAGGAACACAGATAATCTCTGTCTGATAGTACCTGTAACTTTCTGAGAAATTCACAATATTTTTTCAACTACTCAAATGCTTGGACCTTCTGATTGCTGTTTGAGCTGGATTTATTTTCTTTCCAGAATTAAAGCCTTCAGTGGAGGGGAAAAAAAACCAAATTTCCTTGATGTGTTTTTCTTGGAGTCACATTTTAAAATATGGTAGACAGAAATCTGTCCCAAAATGGGCTGTGATAATGTGACTCCCACCAAAACAAAAGCCAATTTAAGCCTCGTTGTTTCAGTAAGAAACACTAAGTTAACAGTGTTTTATCAGAATCTGGTTTTCACCCAGATTCCCAAAGAATTCAGAGAGCTTGATCATGCATGCACAGAATGTCTGGGCATATTCTGAAGTATGTGGATATGAAGAAGAGTTAAATCATAGAGTCAAAAACACCTTGAGCTGGAAGGGACGCACAAGGGACCCATGAGTCCCACTCCTGGCAGTATTTCTGCAACTCTGTCCCCGCTGTCCTCATGAGCGGTGCCCTGCCATGGTTCTCCTGGTGCAGGGGGCAGAAACCAAGCTGCCACCTCAGCACAGGACATTTTGGATGGTCCTGCACACTTCCTGTGGCCAAAGCCCTAGAAAGGGAAGTGTGAGGTGACCCCCTGGGCTGAGGCAGCCCGTGCTTCCCAGGGGAACACTAACAGGGCTCCCATGTTGTGCTCCTCCTCTTTCAGCTCAGCCTGAACCAAAGTTTATAACAGCTGTAAACATCCCAAAGTAAATAAAGTGTATCAATCATATCTGTGCTTTTCAGACCTTCAAAGGCAAGTTTATATTGAAGATTTATTCCACATAACCTTTCCTGGCTTGCCATGTTCTTTATTTTTCACTACATAACGGAAAGGGGGGAAAAAAGAGCCATTCTTTTATCTACTGAGGGAGGGCTGCGCACCTCCGAAGGCACCCACTTTACTGCTGCCTCAGGGTACTGCAGATTAATCGTTCCCCTGTTGAAGAGTCAGCATAAATCCCAGAATTTAATAATGCAAACCATAAAACCTCTCCTAATGATCTAATCACTGTGATTTCCATGGAAATCTGTGAATAAATTACACTCAAAGAGAAGCGTCCTTGCCTTGCATTAACCATGCTTGCAGACAGTGCCCCTGATGTAGGACAAGGTCTGAAACTGCCCCCAAATTTGATCAATCTATGGGATGAGGAGGATGTTTGCAGCTCTTATGACTCTCCCAGTAACTTCCACAGGGAACACCAGAAAGGATCAATGTTTTAGGCAGGAGCTGTTTGTTACACACCAGATGAATACATCCCCCACATCTAGCCCTGTCCTGCCAGCCCACACCCCTGATGCCCTGAGTGGTCACCTGGGCATGACACAATTGTTTCTTTTTGGTGTTGAGTCTCACAAAACCACCAGCTGGGTGGAAAGCAGCTTGTTAGCTTCTCCTTTACACAATGTCACATTTGTTAAGGACAGAGAGGTTGATGAAGATCTGATTGTTTATTACGTGCAGCTCTTTGTCTCCCTCCGAGTCCTTCCAATCTCCTGAATGCTTACATGAACCAGCTAAACTTTGAGGCACAATTTTTTACAGGACCTTGGTGATGTCAATGTCTGCATGACAGGAGCCTTATTTCAGGACTTTAAATTAATGGGCTCGTAACAATTTGGTACAAATAGAAATACAACATCTAATATCTACTAACCTATCAACTAACTTGAACTAATATATTGATCCAGAATAAAACTATTCCACAGGGTCCTCTAAAATGCGCTTAATAATACATTTCCTCACTGGGAGAATCAAGATCTGTTCCATTAAATGAAAAATCACAACAGGGCAGATTATTCTTGTGGCAAAAAATAGGAACATTAACAGGGGGCTGAGCTGCAGCTGCCTCGAGGCTGTAAAGGCGCTGTGGAAGGAATGGCAATACCATATATTAGTACATTTAGTCTTTGGCGATGCATTTTATATGATATATTTTATTTTTCTTGCCTTTTGTCAGCTGAAATAGTATTCCTAATTAGAAATAAGAAAAGGATGGCAAATTATTCAGCTATTATACAGACTGGCCTGCAGTCACTGCAGTCACTTACACTAAACAAAGCTGATTTTGATCCAATGGCTGATTTATCTGTTTTAATGGGAAGTGATTTTAGGCTTAACATAAATTTTTAAAAAGAAAAATCCAATCAATGTGCCTACCTAAAGTTTAAAAAGGACTACCATACATCAAGCCTAAAAGGTCATTTTTAAACTTTTTGTTTTACTGTTTATGTTCACTTCTCACATTTAGAAGAAACATAATATCCATAAGAGGAAAAAAAACCTCTTTTACCTAGATAAAAGATAACATATAATCCTAGCTAATACTCTCATCCTTGCTTTTTTATTATTTTCAAGGTCCAGGAGTAGAACCTTAATCCTGATAAAATGGCATTTTTGAAGCCAACAGAAGTTAAATGTCAATACCAGCTTAAAACTATTACTTAACTCATATGGGAACTACTTGACTGTCAGTCCTAATGAACACAATGGGGGTTAACACTAGAGGGAAGAAAACAGTCATCTCAAGGCCATTCCCAAAATTTCATATTTTTCCAGCTATTATTGCCTTGAATATCCAATATCCAAAGGTGCTGCAAGTGAAGATTCCCTGTACTCTCCATGAAATCTTCACAATTAGAAGATAAAATTGCATTATTTCATGGTGATCCTTATACTGATCTCCCTGACCTTTGATTTTTGTCTTTTTCTCTGGTGATCTTGTTGATAATTTCCAATTTTTCCTGTGTGCACAGGCAAATGTACCTTAGTGGGGGGGGGCTTGTTAACACATAGATTGTGTAAGGAGGATTCCAGATTACAGGAGCTGAGCTTTATCACCTGTATCAGGTGTGAGTGCTGATTCAGCCAGATAACTAAACAATTTCAGGGGTCCTGCTGTCTAAAATCATTACCAGGAGTGGCAATTGCTGTGCATAATCTGTGGCAAAATCCTCTGACTTTATTGTTCGTGTGTTTCAAAATTTTCATGTTGAAAAAGCGTGGAGCACACGTTTGAGTTTAAAAAGCAGATTTTAGTCACTGATTTTGGGGGGCTCACAAGTTTAATTTCAGGCTCTGCAAAGCACAGTCTTGTGAACTTGGGGCTGCAGGCTTTCCAGCAGTGCCAGGCTGAGGGAGTCCAAGGAAAGGGCATCTCATCGCAGGATTAAAAGCAGGAAATCATTTACTCCAAATCTGCCTCTCTGCTGTGAAGTGGCACGAGCCTCTGCTGCTCTCTTGAAGGCCTGACTTCAGTGGGAGCAGAGCTGAGCAGAGCCCAGACAAACAGTGCTGTTTATTTATGAGCTATAATATCAGGAAACGGTGCACAAGTAACTCGGTGTTTTATCCCAGCGTGGGCTCAGCCATTATCTCGTGTTTTCTATGGGAGATGGGCTCAGCTGAAGACTCTGCAACACAGTGGGCTATGAATAGGATGTAGAACGTGATTATGCTTTTTTGGATTACTGCAATATGTGATTACTTTCAGGAGCCGGTAAAAAGAAACTCTATTAAATGATAATTATGGGACTGTATTCACTTTAAAGTTCTGTAATAGGCCCAAACACTGGAGTTTTCATTAACTGTTCTCCACTGTTAATAAAGCCATTTTTCTTTGAAAGTAGCAATTCCCTCTGAAAGCTGTGGCATGGCTTATAGAAAACTCAAACTTACAACTGAAAAAAACCAACTTTGAATGACCATGTACATTATTTGACTTGCAAATGGTAACACATTCTCCCTAAGAAGTTGTTTTTATATGAAAGTACACAGAATTTTAATGTTTTTACTTTCCTCTAATATAACTTAAAAAAAACCCCACAAAAAGTAGGTAAATTAACACCATTGCACTGAGGATTGAACAAAATGAGGGAAAGAAAGGATGGAAATGGATGAATTTCCTCACACTGTTCACTTTCCAAAAAGAAAATTATATGGGAAGATTCAATCCCTTAATATTGTCTTCTAGAAATAACCTTTTACAGTATTGTCAGGTAGGGACACTACACTAAACTGACACCATAATTTCAACTACAAAACATTTTTATCTGGGTTAATTTTGTCAGTAATGAATTTGCTGCATATGGAAATGAAGGATTAGTGGGATTGGCTGGAGTCAGGAACCATAACACCACTTGCCTGAAGCTGTATCAGAGCATCTCCACTCTGACCCACACTTCCTCTGCCAGATTATAAAATCTAATCTATTTTCAGTTTGATGTGGTGACCATAAAATGTGTTTTATAGTGAAACTTGGCCTCTGGGTCTCAAGCAAAGAATACTTTCTTATTTACTCCTCTCTAAAAATACACCCATGAATTTTTCAAAACTTGTGTTTTACTACTTTAAAGAGAATAAATATATGCCCTGCACTGGCTCCTTTATGAATTGCTTATGTATGTACAAGTGTCAAGCACTAGGCAACAGCATTACTTTGATCAGTCAGGAATAACAGAGATTTTGTTTGGGAACTCTGATGATAATTACCCTCCCTTCAGATGTGGAGAAAGAGATAAAGTGTGCCTCAACAGAACAGTTCTTACTGAAATCGTGTCTCTGGATTGTGTTGCCTTTTGTACTTCTGGCACTCTTGGATTCATTATTTAAACCAGTTCAACTGAGTTTTACTTTTCAGAAAACAGTCAAGTTTCCTTCAAACATTAAAGCTTGCTAATCAAAACCAATTCCTTAGAAGCTGAAACAGTTTTTGCCCTGTGCATGGAAATAAAAAATGAACATTGAATCAGGATATAATGAAATAAACTGAATAAATATGTATAATGGCTGAACCTGTCTCTTTTTTTCTGTTTACCCACCTCCTCTGGCTCCCTCAGCCTCTGGCAAGTTCAGGTCACTGATGTTATTATGTTGTGATCAATTGAATTTTGATATTCACCTAGGCCTGAGGGTTTTTGCTTACAGATTTCTTACATCTCACCATCAATCTGAATGCAAAACTCTACTTTATCTCATGAATAGCAAATTGGCAAGAGACTCAGGATATCCAGATCCTGAGATACCCAGTCCAGGTATGTTCCACAGCACAAATCCCCATTTCATTTCCTGCACCAGGCAATGATTTGATTCCATTGGGAATCTGGCCCATGTCTCTTGTGATCTATAATTTATAAAAACTGGCAAGCACAGTGGTGAACAAATACAAGCAGCCTAACAATTTATGCTGTCTCAGCTAATTTTAGGTTTCTCTAAATCAAGGAGATGTGCCAATTCCATTTACTGAGTGTTTGGCAGAGGTTTTATCCTCTTCCTGGGAGACACAATGGCAGTGGATTCTTCCTGTCGGGTATGATTATATAATTTAAAATATGCATTCAAGAAAATTCAAGTGAGTTAACAAACATCACGCTTTCCCAAGAATATCTTTGCAGCTCAGCTGTATGTTTTTGCCTTCCTCCCCTAAATCTTGGAGAAAAACACTCTGCCAAAGTTAATGACAAAGCTATTGCATGACATTACATTGGCCATTAGTTCTACTTTGTCATTTCTTGGGATTCTGGGAGAGTGGGAATCTTCACACAAACCTCTGTTGTCTCTGAGTGTAAAATTTGGATTATGAATAATCTCAGGTGGTAAACTGAAGATAAATCTTGGTCCATTGGCCGAGTCATCCTTGTCATCAGCACTAATTGTAATAAATTGCTGCAAAAGAAAAGCACTCTGTAAACAAACAGCTCCTTCTCTGGCTACATCACACACAGACAGCATTCTGAGACAGCCCTTGAATGTAAAGAAGTGTGAAATAGCAGAACCCCCCTCAAATACAAATATATGCAATTACAAACACAGAGCAGACTCCAAACTACAATGGGCAATCTTTATTTGCTATTGCATTTAACCACCCCAGAATTAAACTGCAAAAGCACACACCTTATACAGTCTTGTATACAAATATGTGCTAATGGTAACAAATAGATTAAAATTCTGCAGAAAACTCAGCAGCTGAGAAAGTCCTTTTTAGCTGCTACACTGGCTGCAAAGGCACAGGTCATGTGCAGAGCTGTATTTCTGTATGAGCCTAACCCCTCTTCCTCTGATTGCCAGGAATAAATCTGTTGGCTAAACTCTACAAGCACCGCACTGGGATTCTTGCCATAAGACACTGGGTATTTCTGTAAGACCCAAACCAGTCTCACAGCTGGGAAAGCTGCCCCCAGCCAGCTCCATTGCCCCTGTGCTGGTGGTACTCCCAGCCAACACCAATCCCACTCAGTGCAGAGAGCACTGGGTAACTACTGAGAGCAGAAATAAAGAGCCTTTCTGGGTGCGCGAGGCTTTCTGGCCAAAGTTTCAAAACAAATGTTCATTTACTGCCTCTCACTGGAGCTGACAGGGCAAAACTGGGCTAAGACCCTGCAGGAAGAGCCATGTGTGCAGGGAGGGTGGCCAGAACAGGGAAGGTGGGGGGAATGGGGAAGGTGGTGGGCAGGGAAGGGTGGGGTCAGAGTGGGGGGCATAGGGAGGTGGTGGGCACAGGAAAGGTGGTGGACAGAGGAAGGTGGTGGGAACAGGGAAGGTGGTGGGAAAAGGGAAGGTGGTGGGAAAAGGGAAGGTGGTGGGAAAAGGGAAGGTGTTTGGAACAGGAGGTGATGGGTACAGTGCAGTGGACAGAGGATGATGGTGGGCACAGGAAGGATGGTGGG
>VZTJ01003620.1:600063-641458 GCA_013397795.1 Orthonyx spaldingii
GTGGTGGGCACAGGAGGAGGTGGCACAGGAGGAGGTGGCACAGGAGGAGGTGGGCACAGGAGGAGGTGGGCACACGGGCGGTGGGCACAGGGGCGGTGGGCACAGGGGCGGTGGGCACAGGGGTGGTGGGCACAGGGGTGGTGGGCAGGCCGTACCTGGTTGCTCCGGGCATTCTCACACACGAAGGCTTCGTAGGCCGCCGCGAACTTGGGAGCGTTGTCATTGACGTCAACGACCCTGATGGCAACGGGAACTTTGGCTTCCTGGTGCTGTTTGTCTGCGGGAGAGGCAACACCAAGGTGAGACAGAGGCAGGAAAACGCCTCCGAACAAACAAATTCCCAGCTGCACCCAGGGAAAGATCAAACATGCTGAGGTATTTGTGTTAGGATGTCTTGCAGTTTATCAGACTGAGACAATTGGAGGATTACAGGATTCGTACCGCTGATTCTGAAACACCTCAGTGAAATACTCACGGACTTCCACTGCAAAGACAGAGATATTATGCCAAGCCATTTCTTCCCTATCCAAAGCCTTTATTGTCTTGATATTGCCATCTTCTGCATTAATAATAAAATATCTTTCAAGGTCGGTGTGTCGATCAATTGAGTATCTGAAGAAGATTGAAAGTCGGTAATTAGACAAGGACTTGGGAGTTTCATGCATCCAGATTTGTTCTACATAAGTATTATTGCTAAATAATTGTAAGTAGTACGCCTATTGTTGCCCTCAATATCATTGTCAAAGGGATGATATGTGTTCTTTTAAAACGAGAATCACCTGCTTGGTTTCTACATTTAGAAAAACAGTACATCAGAATGTTTGTAATAAGTGAAAATTGCTGGTCTTTGAAGTCTGTATATCAAAGCCCTAATATCGACTCTTTATTTTCTTTTCTTATAAAACACGATAAAAATATCTACTGAGATATTTTTTCTCTTCTGTTTCATATTAATCATGGTGATCTTTTAAGTCTTCCAATCTTTGGTTTACTCAGAATATTAATTGATCATACCAATTTATCAGATATTATCCACTCTCTGCACATTTATACAGCTTCATACAGCTCTGACTTTCATAACTTCATGTTGAAATTCTTTGAAATGTTAAGTATACCCACAAAAGAGATCTTCATAATTTGAGTTACACTAAGAACATGACAAAAAGAACTAATAGAAAGTTGTTATAATATAAGAATTCTTTACTATGAGGGTGGGCAGGCCCTGGCACAGGGTGCCCAGAGAAGCTGTGGCTGCCCCTGGATCCCTAGCAGTGCCCAAGGCCAGGTTGGACATTGGGGCTTGGAGCAGCCTGGGACAGTGGAAGGTGTCCCTGCCCATGGCAGGGATTGGTCTGGATGAGTTTTAAGGTCCCTTCCAGCCCAAACCATTCCACGATTCTGGGATTCCAAGACGATTCAACATAACTGCAGAAAGCAGGTGTCTGTATGTGCCTGTCTTTAACAATTAACGCTTAACAATTGCCCAACACAATCTCTAATCTACAGCTTGGACTTCTATATTTTGAGAAAAATCCACACTGTGATAACAGCACAAGATATTTGTGGGAAATATAATTTAGAATACAGTCTACCACAGATGCCCTTAGTATATTTTAGTTAGACATAGCTATGGTATGATACAGGCTTTGAGAAACCGGCAGCTTATGGCACAAGGCATAAAAACAATGCTGGATGGTTAAAGTTTCAGTATTCTGGGTGTCTTAGATCTGTCACACTGTCTTCAGAACTTGCTTACCAATTTCAAAAGCTAATGCTCAGAGGGAAACAGGAAATGCAGCAAACCTGATAGCACTGTTGGCAGCATCAGGGTCTTTGGCATGTACTTTTCCAACCACAGTACCAGATGCTGCATTTTCCTGTACTTCAAAAATGTAACTTGGCTTCAAAAACACTGGTGGCTCATCAGCATCTTCCACAGCTATTTTCACTGTCACCGTGTCCTTGAAGGGCCCGTTGCTGATGAACTTGGGGTCAATGTGGACGTTGGCTGCCTCCACCTTCAGGCTGTAGGACTTTTTGGTTTCATAATCCAAGGTCTATGAGAAACAAGAGGACAGTGCGTTCCAGAGTCAGGGAAAGCAGGGTGTAACAGCAGCAGGCAGTGCCCTGGTATTCAATGACATCAAACAAATGTGAGCATCTGTCAACAAGCTTAGACTGAAATGTGTGTATTTAAAAACATAAAGACTCAGATGGAAGGAGCTACATTCTATGTATGGAGCAGCATCGGAAGGCACTCAAAATATCACCACAGAGTTCTGGTCTTTGCTTGCTGAATCACTGAGGAAATCATCTGTACTGGGAAAATTAACCTTGTCTCCATGCAGCCTTCCAGGCAGCACAAAAGGGACGGGAAAGGGGCTCCCACAAGAGGCCAGGCTTTATCTATTTCTACCTGGCAGGCATTCCACGTGGATGTGGTTTGAAGCACTCCTGGGTGCACCAAGAGATAGGACACAGATAAGTTAAATTATTTAGGTGGTGGGGAAAACACGAAAATGGTTTGCAGTGCTTTCGTTCCTGCAGTTCTCTCTGACCACAGAACTTATACCACTTTCCAAAGGGAAGATGGAATAATGCCCCATGGCAAATCCTTTTGGGAGCCTGATCAAAGCCACAGCACCTCTGCACCTACATTGGCATGAAGTGGCTGCAGGGTTGCACCTCAAAATGATCACGCAGGTGCCAACCACAATTCCCAGAGTATGTTAACACCATAGACTGAGTGGAGTGACAGCTCACCCACGTTTCAAAACACACTAAAAATCCACTCCTATGTCTTGCACAGAGACAGAAATTGAACCAGGGTGGTTTTGAGCAGAGAGAGACCTCTGGGTCTCTTCCTGAGGGACTGCCCCAAAGGACAGGGCAGGGCTGACCAGAAGTTAAGTTGCCCAGGCCTTCTCCTTTGAATTCTGACTATCTCCAAGAGAGATAAATAGCTCTAAAGATACAAAGGGCAAAATGATAATATTTATATAATAATAAGATTTATGTTTTGTGATTTGCAATTTAAAATTAATTTGATAACACCTTCAAAGCTCCCACTGATGGGCTGTGTGTGTGAAATCCCCTCTGCTGCTTCTCCCATAGCCTGTGACTCCTTCAGAACACTGTTGTGGACAATGCACAGCTGAAGAATTCAAACTATAGGGCATGAGGCTTTTCAGACTGAACATAAAGCAACAGTGAATGTCTGCTACTTATCAGCACTAGGCAGAACTTCATTAACAATGAAGCTGATGGCATCGTATTTTACCGTGACTTTTTATTATGAATTCATTTAGTTTGTGCAATTAATCCACTGTACAGTATTTATGTAACTCTTCGTGGTTATTTTCTTCCATTCCAATTCAGCTAATGGGGAAATGGAATATTAAGAGTTAATCACACCTTGAGAAACGAATTAAGTGAAATTTGCATTTACTAATACTTTAGCTTAGGTGGTAATCCATTATTACCAAATATTCTGTCAGCAACAAAGAACACTACGTGGCAGTAGGCAGCGCTCACCTTCTTAAGCTTCACAACCCCTTCCTGAGTCTCATAGTCCGTGGTGATTTCAAACATGTCCATGCCATCTCCGTCGATGATGCTGTAAGCCACCAAGCCATTTTCCCCAATGTCAGGATCTTTGGCCTTCACTCTGCCCACCTCCTCTCCCGGGACAGCCGCCTCCGACACCGACATCTGGTACACACCTGGGCAGGGGAGCAGGCAAGCGCCCTGAGTGAGCAGCTGCTCTCCAGCTGTGTGTGTTTACTCACTGGGCTTGGGAGCTCCACACAAACACGACGATTTTTAACATTCTCAACCCCCCTGAAGGAACTGTTCTGTTATAAAGAGTTTGAGCAGCAAGTCAGCTGTGAAACCGTAAGCCACATGGATAAGCTATAGACCTCCTCCTCCCTGCTACCCCTCTGCTCAGGGAGGGGCTTAAAAGGACAACCAGTCACTCAGAATGCAGGAATTGGTGTGACACCAAGGTTAGCATTGATACCAGAGACGTTATTACAGAAATGGAAGGAAAACTCTCTCTCACATGGCTCATGGTAAGACCTTCATCTCCATTTCTCATTTCTGCCCGTTCATTCAGGAGCCATAAATTATGCCCAGTGAATGGGATAAATCCTGTCTGCTGTGCTGGCTAAAGTATAAATCTGCTGCTTTCTATGGCTTGAATTTGGAGTGTGAATGTAGAGCAACAATGTTTATTAAAATTTCACACCGCAGAGAATGTGTAGCAATTTGTATGTGATTTCATGCCAAACAAAAAATGGCTTTTCCATGGCAAACTCCAATAGGAAAACCATCCCAAACATCCCCCAGGTGTTTCAGGGACACCATGGGACAGCAACACTGTTCCTGGATAAATCTCTCTCCAACACTTGTCCTTTAGGCACTATTGATTCCAGTACCTTCCCAACCCCCTCCAGAGTTCAGATAACATAACTTGATCCTAAATATATAAATCTGTGTCAGCATTTTCTGCCACTTCATCAGCAGTAATAAATTGGGGATCGGGAAAAAAAGCAGCATGATAAAATAAAATAATTTAATTTATTCCCCTCTGTAATTGCTCTTTTTTGCTCCATGGGCACTCTAGGAACATCAGGAGACTTACACCAGGCAGGGACTTGGCTCATTACCCATAAAAACAATAGCCACATGTCATTGAAATAGGTCATTAACTCCAGTCACAAAGAACCCAAAATTTAAGCACATAACTCATTAACAGCTTGAGCAATGAACATTAAAAAAAAAAAAAGGAAAATAAGAATAAAAATATCAATCATTTGGCTGTTTATACAGACAGGTAAAACCCTTTTTTGAGTTAGAAAGCATTTCCAATTCAGGTTTAACCTGGGGGTGAATGCTTAAGTATGATAACTGCTTTTGGGCATTTCTGATAATTTAAAATGTTCTTGCAAAACACTCAACAAAGGGGCTTGAATTTGTAGAGAAAAATCCATCATTTGATGGAGCTAACAAAATATTCTATCCTGGGGTCCCAGGCTATGATCTGGAGTGAAAAAACTTGTTTGTAAGGTATGTAAAACCTGATTTTTGGTATTTAATCCTTTCCTTTTTGAAGGGTAGATGATGCTGACACAGATTTTTACATTTTGACTGTCACTTCAGCTCTTGCATGAGGGGCCAGGGAGCTGCAGCATTGGAAAAAGAGCTGTTGGAGATGTTAGAGGGATGGCCATGCCCAGGACGTGTCAGGGTCAGAGGAGAAGCTGCACTGAACTCAGAAAACCCCAAACCCACGCAGAGACGAGATGCAGAGCAGATGTGTGGGCCCGTTAATGTGCTTCCACCCAGCTGTGAAGGCTGAGTCTGGTAATGTCAGCCCTGATTAATTTTATATGTGAAAAATAAATTGCTCAGGTATAAAAAACTGCTGTATTTGACCTCCATTAATACACTTTAACAATTAAAAAATGTAACTGTGCTAAATTTAGTTTGTTTTGACATGGTAAATATAAGTCTTGAGGAATATATATGTGTATATATATGTCTCCCTGCTCATATAAGTTATACAGTATGGTCCAGCACCTTCAAAAATCAAGTGTAGGGTCAGGAATCTTTGCAATCTAATCCTGACCCTAAAAACGTCTCGCTTTGCAACACAAAGAAAATAATTCAGACAGTAAAGTTACCAGCAAAAAATGAGTAACTACTACTTCTTTATTCATGTGTGCCCCAATAATCCATCAGTTAGTGCCTCTTCAAGCCTTGGGTGTGTCTGACACCTCACAAACACGGGTCCTAGCAGGAAATGCGAGAAGGATTTCCTTGTTACTCACTCTGTGGGAACTTTGGTGGGTTGTCATTGACATCTGTGAGTGTAATTGTCACTTTGGTTGTCCCTGAGAGGCCTCCCATGTGTCCTCCCATGTCCTTGGCCTGGATCACCACGTGATACTCCTCCTTGGCTTCTCTGTCCATGTTGGGAAGAGCAGTTCGGATAATTCCTGCAGGAACAGAGAAAGTGTGTTTGCACCCCCAGATTTAATGAAAACCTGGCTGCTGCACTTTGAGCTGCACTAAACACAGCAACCTTTGCAGTGGTGGTGGAGGTTCAGCTTTCCCTGTGCACCGCTGCAAGGACAGCAGCCCTAAAATTCCACACAGTGGAACACAGGACCAGCCTGGAGAATTCCAGCCGAGCACAGAAACAGCCTTTCAATCATCACAGCACATCAGAACACACAGAAATAGCATCAGCTTTCCAATGGAGAAGCTCCAGCAAATGCCAGGAGACCGAGCTGCAGCAGAGCAGGAAGTTTTTCTCTAACACATCAGTAGCTCCACCCAATCAATACATTTAGTTCACTTTAATGCACTCTGGCTATGAGGTCCCACTCAAATAAATGTTTAATAATACCTGTTTGAGCCTCCACCGAGAAGTAGGGCTGACCTTCAAGGATACTGTAAACCAGTTTGGCACTGTTCCCATAGGTAGGATCATCAGCGTCTGAAGCTGTTACCTGAATAACTGATGTGCCTAAAAATGGACAGCAAACACAGGAGGAAGAGTCAGAGGCAAACACATCTGGAAGGGCTGTGCAGAGATGCTTTCAGTCACACTGCACAGCTATTCCTGAACTTCTTTGTTTCCACGTGTGGTAAATGGAAATATAAATTACTTGACAATTTCTATATGACAAAATATACCCATATGACCCAAAAAGATCTGCCACCAGCTGTGATGTGGATTAATGCTCTGACCACTGGAGATATAAAAGTCAGCAGTCACTCTGTACCATTATGGTTTTTCCCCTCAGTAGTTTAAGCCTTATATTGCTTTTGTTGTTGGACAGCCAAACAATAGAGTTTTCTTTTACATTTTTCTCAGTAAGTTTCAGACAAATCATTCCTGTAGAAATCTCTGAGACAGACACAAGCTCAAACAGGAGATGAAAATGGGATAGATGGTGAGGCAGTAACTTCCCAGCTTTATTACACAGGTCTGCCAAAGGAATGATCTTGGTGTTTACCCCAGAGGATTCACACTCCATAAATTCCAGAGGACTCTCATGCTCCTTCCTAGGAGGAAATAGTTCTTTTCTAGGAACGTCTCCCACTTAGGAGCTGTGCAAGGTTTGATTTGGTCAGCAAATTAAATACATCAAGTGAGTCACTGGCTGAGCACGAAGTACATTTCACTTCCCCAAATCCTTGACAATAAGAATGAAATAAAGCCAAGAGTCCTGACAGTGCAACACCTTCGACAAGGGCAGTGCCTTTGGGAGTACTCACCTACATTTGATCTCTCGGGCACATTGGCATGGTAGTTTTCATGGAGAAACTCAGGTGGGTTGTCATTTATGTCTTGAACTTTGACAATGAATTCAGAAGGGGGTTCCAAAGGTCTGTTGGTGTTCCTGTCCACAGCCTGAGCTGTGAGGGTGTACTGAGCTCTCTCCTCCCGGTCCAGTGTCTTGGTTGCATGGATGTTCCCTGATTTGTCATCAATAACAAAAATGATGCCTGCTCCTTCACCTGAGAGAATGTATTTAATGTTTCCATCTCCCGAATCAATATCTGAATGAAGCTACAAAAGGAGAAACAGACACACCTTAACAAGGGGGCACACATTTCCTGGCTGTGCTCATGAAACAAAAAAAGTGTAGGAAATTGCTCTCATTTCAGTTTTCAACAACTGTGGCTTCCACCAGGGAATTATCCACACTCAGGGACATGTTGTGACCACATGCACCCTGCATCCAGGGCAGTGCCAGCCCAGACCTGCCTCCTGCCACACGCAGGGCACTGCTAAACCCAAAATTTCAGATTTAAGGAAGAGAATACACAAGAAGATACTTAGAGCAGGTTCTTTATTCACATGAAGTTGGTAGAAAGGGTAATTTTTACAAAGATTTTGTACACTTCAATGAATCATGTTCTACTGGGTTGCGTGTAAAAAGCTATTAAGTGATAAATGGGATGAGTTAAGTGACAAATGAGTGAGCCCAGCTGTGCCCAGGGGTGCACGAAGGCCAAGGGCACCCTGGCTTGTGGCAAGTACAGGGTGGCCAGCAGGGCCAGGGCAGTGATTGTCCCCTGTGCTGGCCCTGCTGAGGTACCTCGAGGGCTGTGCCCAGTCCTGGGCCCTCCCGGCCAGAGAGCCCTGGAGGGGCTGGAGCGTGTCCAGGGCAGGGAACGGAGCTGGGAAGGGGCTGGAGCCCCAGGAGCGGCTGAGGGAGCTGGAAAGGGGCTCAGCCTGGAGAAAAGGAGGCTCAGGGGGCCCTTGTGGCTCTGCACAACTCCCTGACAGGAGGGGCAGCCGGGGGGGTCGGGCTCTGCTCCCAGGGCACAGGGACAGGAGGAGAGGGAACGGCCTCAGGCTGGGCCAGGGGAGGCTCAGGGTGGACATCAGCAGCAATTTCCCCATGGAAAGGGTGCTCAGGCCTTGGCAGGGGCTGCCCAGGGAGGTTTGGAGTCCCCATCCCTGGAGGTGTCCCAGGAAGGGCTGGAGGTGGCACTCAGAGCTCTGGGCTGGGGACAGGGTGGGGACTGGGCACAGCTTGGACTCCATGGGTTGGGAGGACTTTTCCAACCTTAATGGCTCTGGGATTCTGTGTGATTCCATGATTGCCAACTAGTTTTTAATTACACCCTCTTTAATATAGAAGAAGCAACAAATGCTTACTAAACATTCTTACTTCCACAACCAGTGCACGCTTCAGTTTGATGAATGAGGGAAACACTGAGCCAAATTACAGATTTATTGATCTTATATTGACAGCTACAAATTGCACCATTTTAAACCAGAATACCCAGCATGGTATTTGCTGACATTGATCCTGTTTCTCCACTCTTTTTGTGCTGGGGTTAAGTCAACACAGTTCTGCTGCCCATTTAGAAACTGGCAAATACACTGATTTATTTATCTGTTTATATTTTGCTAGTGTTAGACAGTAGCAGAATAAAAAATCAGTCCAGGATGTGTGTACACATAGATATTTACCTCCCTCTACACACAGACCTTGATATATTTAATTTTACCGATAATTTGCAAACGAAAGGATAAAAAGATACCTGTTTTATTGAACTGCTGGGTTAGATATTAGATTTTTAATTGCTGTTTTTAAAGATCTGAGAATGATATTCTTGATACACATTTTTGCCCAAGTCGTTGGTGTGGTTCTTGCTGTTTCACTGAGTAACAGCCTGCACACCTTCATTCAAGGACTGCTGAGGTCAATGGAAATATTTGTATTGACTTAGGTAGTATTTTGCTTAGCACCTAAACTGAGCTACCAGAAAACGAAGAGGCAGCTTATACAGCACAAAGACAAGAGCAAAAAACAAAAAAACCCCAAAAAACCTCAAAGAAACCCCAACAACAACAAACCCCACAAAACCCCCTCAAAAACAATAAAAATTAAGACTATTAATCAATGGCTGGAAACGAAATTCTCTCTTACCCTTCCCACCAGCACAGGATCTGGTCCCGTGTACTCCTCTATAACAAAGAACTGATTCCACACCCAGCCTCTTTTGGAGCGATGCAGGACCTGTCCCTCCTTGCCCTTCTCGTGGTGGCCGTGCAGCGAGGGCCGGGAGTGGTTCAGCCTCTCGGTGCTCAGGCCGTGGCTGTAGCACAGCACTCCCAGGCAGAGCAGAGCCGCGTGTAAACAACTGTCCTCCTTCATTTTTGGTTATTGTGTAGGCACGGGAGTATCCGAGAATCCACCCCTTCCACCTCGGGACTCAGAGAGTTTGGGGCTGCTGAGGGGTTTCACACCAACTGCTGTGCACATAGGATGCCACCACGCATCAAACACATCACCTTAATGCTCTGCAGCTTCCCAACTCAGTTCCTGCAAGAAAGGGAAATGGAAAAAAATTGCCAGTCCTTTGAGGATGTGGTAGAGTTTTTTATTTAGCAAAACAAAACTGGGACTCCCTTGGTAAGTGTCAAGATGAGAAGATTAAAATAAATATATCAATACTGATGAAATGGTGAGTAATGAGCAGATTTTGCTCCATGGAGCTGCCACCTTGCAGAATCTCCTGGCTGGCTGGTTTGGACACTCAGTCGCTGGAAGATGAAAGATAGGGAATCACATTCTCTCATCATCCTTTCACATAGATTTAGCCCAAGATGCAAGGTAACTGTAGAAATACCTAATTTATACCTAATCCCTCTTTGGAGCTAGATAAAAACCTTCGATATAAGCTGTGAGCCAGAGCTCCAGATGTAAGGGAGATGCCAAGACTTACCAGGAGTGCAATATTTCTCCACAAGCCCCTTCATGATCAACAGATCCTCGTGCTGAACACAACTCCCTCTGTTTTGTCTGGGCAGGAGCAGGGGCTGACAGAGCTCCAAGGAGCTCCAGCCTGGATTTAGCCCCTGGAAGCACCTCTGAGGATCAAGGCACCCTCAGCCTTGATTGCTGAGTGTGCTGCTCTGGGCTGGGCACAATAAATGCCACAAGCCAATAAAAATGCATTCAGATATTTCTCATAATATAACAATTGATTTAGCTATTTATTCATACATTCCCTGGGCATTACATTATCAGGATTACATTCTTTTCCTACTTCCTCATACTTCTTAAAACACTAGGTCAGAATTCATATTTGAGGGAGAAATTGCATAAAACGGTGAAACCTGAACGCAGCAGCTCTCAATCCATCACAAAGGCCACTTTCACTTATCCCTGGGGTTTCCAACTTATTCTCCTTGAATCTTTACACAACAACAAATTTTACAAGATCCTTAAAATGTTTGTTTCACTTTTTGGTGTGAATCACTTCACTCTTCTGCAAGATACTGATAAAAATCTTCATGTTATATTTATACCGGCAAAAACCCCAATATAAATACGTGCTACCATCAGCTATAAAACACAATGATTTTTTTTCATGAGACATAAGGAAATCTTATTGGTATTTGCAGCAGAGAAAATGTGAAAATAGCCAAAAGCTTGAACCTACAGCACATTCTGTAGCTCCAGCCACAGAGAAACATCGCAGTGGTCCCAAACCCACCCATTTGGGGGTGTCTTTGTCACATCCAGAGCAGCCGTGTTCTCCTTCCACATCCCTTTTACAGTTACATAAAAATACATTGGGGTTCATGAATAAGGAATGAAATATTTGGGTTTATTTCCTCAAAAAAGATCAGTTTTCAATTTTATTTTATAGAAAACTGAAATCACCTCAATTACAGCAGCAAACTAGCACCAGCATAATGAGTTAAATGACATTCTCACACATAGATGCAAACATAGTCTGGCTTTCCCAAGCATATTTATTAAATAGATTTGTTGTATCCATTTAACTTTTCCTGTTGTTACATGATGACACATTACAGATTACTCACACCAGCACAGAAGACACAAAATGGAAAACAATCTCTATGATTTTGCTGAGGAAAACGCTTTTATTCTGACACAATGTGTGTGTGTGGAACATTAGATCTGTGGTTTCTATTTCATGTCTCCATCTTGCTGAGGGGTAAAAACAATGTAATACTTAAAGCGTGTGAAAACTGAGATTTCACCTATTTTGGACACTTCTTTTTGCACCCAGCTTTGCATAGAAAAATAAAAGCTCTGGGATTTGTGCTAAAGTGATCACTCATGTGCAGCAGTTAGAGGGGTTTGGGCTCCTGGAATGTTAAAAGGAGCCTACATGCTCCAAGCATGGAACGGGAAGATATTCCTGGACAGCTGTGCATTTCTAAACCTGCTGTGAAAAAACAAAAATCTGTAAATAAACTGCTTATGTTAATAGATTTGGGGTGCATTTGAAAATTAAACTCACTGATAGTCATTCAGCAGCAGCATCACATAATGATCTCAAGTACAAAAAAGAGTAAACAAATACGCCACTCTGCCCAGCTCCTCAATACTGTTATGCAAACCAGTAAACACTTTATAAAGCTGCTTAACCAGAATGGCAGAGCCAAGCTGATACATTCACTGCTTATTATCAGCTGTTCAAGTGTGAAGTGCTGGAAACAAAATGTTAATCACAGATCCATGTCAAATTTACTAATAAGGATTAAAAGCAAAAACTGTTTGCTATCTTTTGTTTTATCCTCTGCCTGTACATGTAGAGAGATGAAGCAATAAGGCTCCATGTCTTCAAGCTAAAGAATATTATGTCTCATACAATGCTTCAGAGAAGCACAGAATGTCAGCATGGTTTGTGTTAGAAGGGACCTTAAAGCCCATCCAGTGCCACCCCTGCCATGGCAGGGACACCTCCCACTGTCCCAGGCTGCTCCAAGCCCCAATGTCCAACCTGGCCTTGGCCACTGCCAGGGATCCAGGGGCAGCCACAGCTTCTCTGGGCACCCTGTGCCAGGGCCTGCCCACCCTCACAGGGAACAATTCCTTCTCAATATCCCATCTGACCCTGCCCTCTGGCAGTGGGAGCCATTCCCTGGGTCCTGTCCCTCCAGCCCTTGGCAATTGTCTCTCTCCATCTTTCCTGCAGCTCCTTCAGGCCCTGCAAGGCCACACTGAGCTCACCCCAAAGCTTCTCCTCTCCAGGCTGGACAATGCCAGCTCTCCCAGCCTTTCCTGCCAGCAGAGCTGCTCCATCCCTCTGCTCCTCCTGGAGCCTCCTCTGGGCTCTCTCCAGCAGCTCCAGATGCTCCCTGTGCTGGGCCCCGGGGCTGGGGCAGCTCTGCAGGTGGGGTCTCACCTGAGGGCAGAGGGGCAGGATCCCCCCTCCCCTGCTGCCCACGCTGGGCTCAGCCCAGGGCAGGGGAGTTCTGGGCTGGGGCAGGTCCCACTTGAGCTAAAAACAAATCCCTCAGGCTGTTGGTAGCAATTGCTCCTGGTTTGAGTTACAAAGGGAAAGGGCTCCGTGTGAGCAGCAGTTCCAAGGCGCTCTTTAGGGAGTGCCCAGAGGTAAGACAGGCTGCCGGGAGAGCTGCAGCTGCAATCAAGTGTCCCTGGCCTCCTCATGCCCCTTCTCCCCTCCTGGAGTTCATGCTCTGCTCACTCACATTGTGCTCACTCCAGCAGTAAAACCCTGACTCCTACCCTCTGAAAACCTAAAATAGCATAAATCAACAGGCTTCCACTGAAGGCTGTGAAATCACTTAAATTCAAACCGGCTACAGTTTGGATCTTTATGAACTACTTGTGTTCTAAAAGACAAGGTGCACAAAATGCTCTTAAGCCAAAGCTAAAATAAACTTCATTAAAAAATGCAGCAGTAGCATTAACAAAAAAAACCCCAAAAAACCAAGTCTCTTTTTTCCTTCCTTTATTTTCCAAACAATCTACTTAAAACATTTCAAACATTTCAACATTAACTCAGCTGCTGAAAGCCTACAGTTTTCTTCTACTTCAAGTAGAAAACATGGAAAAACATCTAAACAATTTATAAAGCAATTCCTTTTTCCTCTTGGGGAAAAATACCTCATAATCCTGAGAGTTTGGAATACAGATGTGAGGATGGCAATTGTTGCAGCTGCTGGGCTGCTGCTCCAGTGAGTATCTGAAAATTCTGTGTGCAGCACTTGTATTCAGGCACTGCACAGATTTGTCAGACTGATTTCCTGTGAATGGTTCCAATCTTGTCTTTAAAAATCACAATCTTTGAGGCATTTGGGTATTTCTGCCCATAGATTATAATCCTCAACTCCAGCAAAGCCAATCTCAGCGGGCAGTTGACCAAACTGCAACTGTGTGCTGCCTTTGGCTGGGATAGAGTTAATTTTCCTCCTGGCAGCTGCTGCAGTGCTGTGTTTTGGATTTAGGAGGAGAACCATGCTGATAACACACTGGAGTTTGAGATGGTGCTGAGCAGTGTTTGTATGGAGTCAAGGACTTTTCAGCCTCTCGTGTCCTCTCTCCAGGAGGTGGAGGGGAGGCACAAAGGGCTGGGGGTGGACACAGCTGGGAGAGTTGACCCAACCTGGCCAGAGGGGTATTCCAGACCTTCCCACACCATGCTCAGCACATAAACTGGGGGGAGCTGGCCAGGGGTCTCTCTCAGGAGCTGGCTGGGCAGAAGTCTGTGAGTGGTGAGCAGTGTGCATCACTTGTTTTGTACATTCTAATTCTTTCCTCATTATTATTATTATCATTATTTTCTTCCTTTTCAGTCCCGTTAAAGTGTCTTTATCTCAACCCATGAGTGTTCTCACTTTTCCATCCCTGGGGAGGAGCAGGGAGTGAGCAGTGCCTGTGTGGTGCTCCATTGCTGGCCGGGGTTAATTCACAACACCCTGATTTTTTTCCATTATTGTTTAGAATTGCGCAATGTGTCATTTTGAAATTCCAAATTTTCCTAATAAATCTGTGAGAAAAGCTGTTTCCCACTTCCTTGAGCATAGCGGATTCCAAGTTTCATAGAAACATGGAATATCCTGAGTAGGATACACAGGGATCATTGACCCTGCCCAGACCCCCAGCACTCCCCCTGAGCATCCCTGGAGCGGTGTCCAAAGGCTCCTGGAGCTCCGGCAGCCCCGGGGCCGTGCCCATTCCCTGGGGAGCCTGGGCAGGGCCCAGCACCCTCTGGGGGAAGCAGAACCTTTCCCTGCTCTGCAGCCTCATGGAGAGCAGAGCTCAGAGCTGATCCTGGGGAGGAAGTTTCAGACTGCTCTGGCTGAACCAAGAAGAACTTGTACTCAAAAGGAAGAATTCCATTAACGTATTTTAACTGTATACAAACAAATGTTGGCAATTTTGGTATTGAGTAACAGCTTTGTCAGGGATGAAGGGTGAACAGGGATTAATCAGCCACCACACAAGGTCTGATCTCATCAGCGAGGTGCATGAACACAGTGGAATCCCTGAATGCAAGTTGATAGCTGAGATAGGCAGGACTGAGAAATATTTAAAAAGTCTAGTCCACGCTCTGAAAAACAACCTGCATGAGGAGGTGTATCCCAAAATGTCTGCATGGAAATAAAATATGTGCCAAAATAACTGTGAGAACAGGCCTGCTGGGCATTTCCAGCTGCACAGACAGTGTGGCTCTGCTGTGTACTTGTAGTTGTTAATGCAAAGCTCACCAGTTTCAATTTTAACATAAGAAAAGTCTGTTCTTTGACTGTTAGAAAATAACAGCCATCAATATTCCTAATGGAAATATGCTGTTCATTTAAGAATTCAAGTGAGAACACATTTTAACACTTGAAAAATAATATATCCATGTCCACGTGGAAACCAAACTGCAACCAGCTACTCTGCAAAGGCAGTGTGCTCCACACACCTCACACAGATCCCAATGGCTGCTCCAAGATGACAAACAGCAAAAAACAAAGAGGCAGCAGAGATGATTTCAATGACAAGAGCAGTGGTGGAAGTGAAGTCTAGCCAACTTTAAATTCCTGTCATTATTTTTATAGCAACAATAATCCCCAGTGTTCATGATGATTTCCTGTGTGCTATTAAATGACCATATGCCAAATTATAATAGACTAAACAATTTTTTCTGATTTGTCTAGGCCATAACTTCTGGATGATGCATTAAAATAGCAATTGTTCTCAGGAACACACTTGGCAGAAGGCAGCCAAGATCACAGTGTTGCAATATAATAATGGATGATTATGTTCTGAAATGTTTTGCAAAAGTATCAAGTAAATATAGCAAACTCCCAGTCTAAATGAGATTTTAGCTGTAATTAGAATTAGCTGAAAAGATGAATGATTTATTTTACCATCATTTTATCATCAGACAAGGGAATGAATGGCTTTTTAACGACAGAATAAATATTGGATCATATTGGTTCTGGAGCTGAGCATGCCTGAGTTTAGGGCAGAGGGCTGGAGCGCGGGGCACGGCTGGCAGGGAGGGCAGGGAGGGCCCTGCAGCGGCCAGGGGATGGGACCAGGCACTGCAGAGCTCCCCAGAGCCTGACAGATTCCTGCCTTTGGGATGGGATGGGATGGGATGGGATGGGATGGGATGGGATGGGATGGGATGGGATGGGATGGGATGGGATGGGGCTGTTCTGAGCAGCCCCAGGCTCCCACCCCACGCTTTGACTTCAGTGCTCAGCACGGAGCGTGTCCTGTCCCTCCCTGGATCCTGCACCCGGGTCATGGAAACCCAGCAGTTCTCATGGAAAGGAGGTGGGGAACAGATCTCCAGATCAAATGATCAGTCCAGTCCCACTGAGCCATACTGGTTAATCTTAAGGGCACATCACAAATTTAACTGCTTTGGGATTTTTAACAAAACACACGAGATGAGGGATGTGGAAGAGCACAAGGATTTCATTACTCCTGTGCATTGAGGAGTGTGTGAGCAGTTCAGTCTGCCATGGATCTTTATCCTCCTGCAGACTGCTGCATTCAAACCCCTGATGCCTAGCAATTTTCAAGAAATTTGGTGTATGTTAATATGAAAATATTTTTGAAGGATATCAGTTCTTGTTGCAGAAAGCTCTTCAGCCCTAACCAGTCTCCCATATTTAACATTTAATTTGATTTTTTTCCTGTTTAACAAAATGTTGTTCTCTTCCTTGAGTCATTTCAAGAAAATGACATATGAAAATAAACAAATAGCCTGTTTCTAATTGTTTGTGGAACAAGAAAAAACCACCAGGAATCTTTTACATTTAACTTAATACCCTCAGTGACTTTTTGATTTTAAACTGTGCTGCATTATCAGACCAATCTTTGAAGAGTTTTTAGCTCAGATTTCACAACATACTTGTGCAAAAGAAGGCCTCTCATTTGCTTACACAAAATAATGTTATGCAACCTATCAAGATATTCTGTGCAGCACACTCAGCTTGCATGACACACATGGCAAAGCCAGTTCTTCAAAGAAACCCTTTAGTCCTGAAAATGGCTGAAATTTTAAATTCTAGGTGTGCTAAATTTGGACAAGACTCAAATTAGGATTATTGCCTTTTTCCACTGAATTGTCCTGGACAGAACTACCCATGTGACAAGCAGAATTAAGGGAGGTGCAACACTGGTGTGTCAAGATTTGCAAGGCCTCCCTTAAAAGCACAGCTGAACTGGGAGATGAGACAACATCAGCTTTCAGCTGCACCCCAGCAGTTTAGGGCTCTCTGTGTCTTTCCAGTCAGGAAACTGTCCCATGAGGAGATGGAGTTTTGCTTCCTTGAAGGAGCCCCTTCTCCCAGGGCAGCGCTGGGACGTGGCAGCAGCAGGGTTCCCTCGCTCAGTGCCAGGGCCATGGGCCTCACTCACCATGTGCAAAACAGGAGAATTAAAAACTGATTCCATGCCCATGAGCAGCCCCAGAGCCTGGCCATGCATGTCTGAATTTCCTGGGAATCAGGTACCGAGAGTGGGGAATGACAGGACAACCGAGAGAGAGAAGGTTTAGAGCAGATATTGGGAAGGAATTGTTCCCTGGGAGGGTGGGCAGGCCCTGGCACAGGGTGCCCAGAGAAGCTGTGGCTGCCCCTGGATCCCTGGCAGTGCCCAAGGCCAGGTTGGACACTGGGGCTTGGAGCAGCCTGGGACAGGGGGAGGTGTCCCTGCCATGGCAGGGGTGGCACTGGATGGGCTTTGAGGTCCCTCCCAGCTCAGCCCATTCCGTGATTAAAGGCCAGTGTGCACCAGTCTCATGTAAAACCTTTTGTTTAGATGACAAGAACTCTGATCTGTGACACAAGAAAAGATTTTCCTGCTGTATCTGTGTCTGGCAAATCTCATTTTTCCCAGTGCATGACTGCAGATGAAAGCAGACCAGCAGTAACTCCCTGTGAACCCTGCTGCTGCAGCACCGAGTCCCTCTTCCTGCTGGAGCACATTGCAGGTCTCACTGGAGAGAGCAGCAAACAGCCCTCATCTGAATGCAAATTGATATAAAGTTTTCTGTGGCGTTCACAAAACATAATTAGTCTTATGAGACAAAAGTATTTAGCCCAGAAAAGGAAATTCTTCATATTTAAAGATACTTGGGAGAAAAAATTCTCTTAGTTATTGCACTGAATAATGAGAACCTCACACTCCCCCAGTTCATGTTCTGTGTTTTGCATGGGAGCGCTTGGCATTGCAATGTAAAGAATTCAAATCTGAGGCTGCAGTTCTGCAGAAATAAGTATATATATAACTTTATATATAACTTTATATTTGCTATGCAAACAGCCAGGATTCTGGAGATATCCTGCCACAGAGGAATTCTAGGTCATGGCAAGATTTGTATGTACTAAATACAGAAGTGAAATCTTTACAGAACTGGTGATTCTCATCTTGACAATAGAAGTTGCTTCAAAAATGCTAAGCAAGTTTTGTAGAATCCTATTCTGAGTTCTGTAGAATCCTATGAAAGGAAGTCTTAATCCTTTGCATTTTTAAATTATGTTTCATAGCACTGTATTGGATTACTGAGATGTTTAAAGCCAATAATCCCCAGCTGCTCCAAAGAAGAGTTTTTGAAATGTAGCCACGTTTTCCTGTAGCAGCTTTGAGACTCAATGTTACGAAACCACAGACAAAGCCATAAAATGAGGGCCCTTTGAAAACAGAAGGCACTGTGCAGGGAAGAGAAATAACCTCCTGAATAGTATGATGTGCTATCTGTCAGCATCCACCTCTGAATTCATCATGGAAGGAAGGCATTTTCCCCAAGCTTTGATTTAATTTGTGCTCGTTGGAGAAGGCTGAGATTGCTGCTCGCTGTACCTCATATAAAGCAGGAGAAAGCAGGAAGACAACTTAGTACATTATGAAGTGAATGACACAGAAATAAGCCTGAGAGAGTGATATTAAAAGCTTGGGAAATGAAAAATGGCTGTAAACAGAGTTTTACATTTACTTGCTGCCCTGGGGAGATCCACTTAAGATAAATGTGACAGAGGCTGTCTGGTTTTAAGCATAAACTCTACAGGAAAACAACCAGCATAAGAAAGGTAGTCTTATTAAAGAACATGGTGATTGATAGAGTCATTTCAAGTAATGACTAAGCTCTTGGTAGAGTTTATTTTAAATAGTAATTGTGTTCTTGTGCTTCTCTGACAAACTGGAATTCTCATAATTCCCTGGATGCTCCAAGGCCAGCGAGGCTGCAGCCCAGGCCGTGCCACACTCAGTCATTTTGTTATTATGTAAGTGGCTATCAGTGACACCCTGAGCAGGAAAAAATGACAACTAAAGTCAACTTACTTGCAACTGCTAATGCTGTATTTACATGCTAAGCCAACCCTGAATATTTCTTTTCCCTAAGAATTGATATGTCTGAATATCTGAATAACACTTGTGCTGTGGCTGACGGTCTCTTTGGTTTGTGCCAGAAATGAGACAGAAAGTCAGGATTCAAGAGTGAAAACCTATCAAAAACTAATGATTGCAGGCAGGTCTATTCAGCTACCAAAGCAAGGCAGACAGAATTCCAGCCAGCAATCCATTTCTGCTGGGATCTATAACCCCTTGCTGAAGGGCTGGCAGCCCCCAAACAATCAGAAATCTAAATTCAGTCTGTGGTTCTGCTCTTACAGCTTCATTTCCAGAGGCAGCCTCAGCAGCACTGCCGAAATGCCAGACTGCTCAAGCATCCTGGGTGGTCTTTGTGTGGCCAATGTTTTCCTCTACAAAACATTTTTCCACTTGGAATTTAATCCTGCTGGACTCCTCAATCCCCCTGTCCCCTTCAGTTTGGTCTCCCTCAAGCAGGAAAGTTCCTGATGAAAGACTTGCACACTGTGACTCATTGAGAGAGGCTCACATTACAGCCTCTGTAACATTTATCTTCATAAAACTCGACAAGTTAGGGAATTACTGAGAGTCTCTTTTACAAATACTTTTGCTAAAGAGAGAAAGGTGAGAGCTAAATTACCAATCAAAAGCCTTCCCCTTTCCCCAGCTTTCCTGGAGCTGCAGAAGGAAGAGCTCAGATCCTTCAGCCATGCCCATGGAAGGTTCTATTTTTGATAACTTGCTTAACTATTCCAGTTTAGTGCAAATTTCTTCCATAAAGACCATAAAAGCCACTTTGAGATTTCTGAATGAAAAATTGAATCAATAATTAATTTTTGCCTAGGCAGAGATTGTCTGTGAGGAGACCAATTTTGGCTGGAAAGCATGAGATAACAACCTCAGAATATTCAAACACATTCCTAAAGCAGCCTCAATAGCCCTAATAAAGGAGACCATCACTGTTTAAATACTTAATGGGAGGCTACAGCTGGAAAGACCAAATCTTCACATTTATATCATTATTTGCAAACCATTAAATCACAAAATTATAATTAAAACAATATTTGCATGAGTCTTTTTGAGATGTCTTGCTATAATTAGTCACCATAGAATATTTCCATTTAAACTGAAAAAAAAAACCCACAAATACACAAACACAAAGAAAACACCACCTTCATTAAAACAATTTCCTTTTGCCTTCCTGATCTGCACTGAGCACAAACCAGAGGAATTATCTGGATTTTTAGTGTTGATAGGCTGTAAGGACTAAGACATAATTCCCAATTTTGCATTACAAACCCAAAAATCCAGCAGCAGGTGCTAAGGTGATGTAATTAGATGCTTAGCATACAAATAAATACAATAATAGCACAAAAAAGGCACAAAGATAGCACAAAATAGACAGGCTGGTGTCAGCTTGTAATTAAAATTTGTTTCTCATTCAACTGATCCATTTTTTAAAAAGGGCAAATGATTCAGCAGATTTTTCATGAGCATAACTTGAGTTAAACCTGTTCATTACATCTTTCTCACTGATCACATGAACCACAGACACATCCCAGAGCCTGGCTTGACACTGTTTCTGACCTGTAATTACAGATAACTGTGACAAAGCGTTTCGTTTCTGTTCTTCGGACAGAACCAGTAACAACAACACCTTTAAGGCAGTGCCTTGCTGGAATGATGTTTGGTGCCATTGTTATCATGCAGAAGAGGCAAATTTTAAGTACCTTGAAATGGATGTTTCACAGAGAGTTTGTCATGGGAAATTGGCCAAAATGGGCATTTTTAAAATTAGATTAGTGATAATCATAGCTGAATCCATGAATCAGCTTTAATTAGATGTGTTTTGGAAGTGCATTAGGGGGTTTGAGGCCATAAACACCTTTCCCCACCCTTTCTCTGGTGCCAAGGGCAAGTCTTGGCCTTAAGAGTGCAATAATCAGGTTTGGTGGGGTGCACCTGCAAATCCTACAGCACCAATCTCATTTCTGCATCTCACACCAGCAATGTCTCTTTTAACCAACAGGAGAACATAAAAGTACTGGAGTGTGACTGGACCTGTGTCCAGTCAGGTAAAGCTTCACCTTCCACATCAATAACAACTTTCTCATTAAAGAAGATCCCTGAAGTGCCATTAAAAATGATTCTGGGACAAGGAAAGAGGAAAACCTAACATTTGGGAGAACTGCTGGATTGAGAACAGTTTGATTTTTTTGATGAAATGACATTAATATGAGGCAAGTAGAGGGGAAAAAGTTACATTTATAGAAGTGAAATAAATCCAGTAATAAAAAACCCCATACATGTACAAATACACACATAAAAATACTCAAAGCTCCATTCAACAGAACAGGATTAGGCATTTTTTTCTCCACATTAAACATGCCCATCCATTCAGCATATTTTCTACCAAAATGTTCTTTTCAAAATGTTGCCAGGGTGATATCACTATTTCAATCCAACCCATTTCCTTTGAAGTCTTCCATAACAGTAATTAAATAAATTGCTCTTGGAGTAATTATATTTTTTTCTGGAAAAGGAACTATTAGGTTAAAGAGAGGTGAGAGAGTCTGTCACCAAATATAATCTTTCTAGAAACATTGGTGCCTGCTACATTTATTGGAAGAAGGATGGAATACTTAAAAACTTTGGACCTTTTTAGTTTCTGTAAAGGAAATGTTGACTTCCCAGCTGAAAAAAGCAACAAGCTGAAAGGACTGCTGACAGTCCTGGGAGTGCAGAGGGGAAGAAAATGGAAGTTGTATCAATAGAAAGCTTTTAAATTCTCTGTATTAAGCCCAAGAGGGCTGGTGAGAACTGGAAGGCCAAATTACAATGTTAAAGCAAGGGATGGGGGACAAGATGAAGGGGATGGAGAGCCCAGGACTGGCTGCAAGATGGAACAGTCCATAAATCCATCGTGTTCGAGGCTTTGGAGGCTGGGCTGCTGCAGGTAAGGAGGCTCTGGGTGTGCAATCCATCAGCTCAAATGCCTCCCTTCCCTGCTCTGGGAATCTGGTCAGCCCTGACAGAGGCAAACGAGGCTTCCACAGCTCCAAGTAGTTTCCAAATACATAACTTTCTGTTCCATCTGTACTTTGCCTTTGGTTCCAAGTCAGGCTAAAATTGGTAGGTGCAGTGTGTTGAGCATCCCATGAGTTTTTGGGGTTTTTTCCCAGATTAAATCCTTTTAACTTTTCTAAGGATGTCCCTATTATTAGTGGGAATTTGCCATACACCTGATAAGCAGCACTGATTTAACCCTCAGAACAAGCTGAGCTAACCCTCACCTTGTTCTCTGGCACAGTCTGGGGCCTCAGACTTCACAGAATTTAAACACTGGTGCTTGCCGGGTTTGTTCACATTGCAAAGAACCTGGAGCTTGCCATTTAAAGCTTTTCTTTTCCTTCCCTGGCTATGTTTTTCTTTCTGTATGATGCTGAGTACTCCCATCCTCCTTTTCCTTTAAATCTCTCTGCTCTATAAGATAATGTTGCACAAGAGGTACCCATATGAATGAACTATGGAGCCTTTCCCATATCCCACCCAAGGACAGTGACACAGTGCTTGTCTGCAAAGCTGCCCTCTGCTTTCTCACCATTTTGAAGATCCAAAGACAGTGCTTTCAGCTTAAAAACTCACAAGGGTGAGCAAAAGGACAATAAAAAATAGCTTCCTGGAAATCCAGTGGTCAGAGGGAATAAAGCACCAGACAGACACCAGCTGGAAAAACTGGATCTGGGGATTCATCCAAGAGCAGGGAACATCTTTCTGAGCAGACAGACATATTTCTTGTTCCAATGGATGGCTGACAGGGTAAACATTGCTATAAAAAACTTAACATGATTTTTTTCTTTTTAAATTCTTTGTGCAAATTTTGTGAAGCCCTTCTGGCTCAAGCTTCAGCAAGTGAGCTTAGAACCAGACCCAGGGAGTGGCAAATCCATATTATGAGCAGGAAGAATAATTATGAAGGTCACACACAGGCACTTGTGCTATGTTTGTAAACACAGCTCTGACTAAACCCAGCTATAATATGTGACACGAATGATGGTGCGAGAATAACACTGCTAATAGGAATGTCTACTAAATGCTTATTTAATAATGAGGTTTAAATAAATAGGGTAAAAAATAATTTTCCATGTGTTAACGTGAACTTGTTAAAATTTCAGAGCCTTGTAAGCCCTTAGGACAGTGTCACCATTGCCTGTGACACGCCCAGGCTGGGGAGAGCTGCCAGCACAGGCAGCAGGACCCATCTGGATCCTTAGGCAGCATCAGCACCGCTTCTGGCCTGCCTGGGCCTTGGAGTTGGTTGATTTATTTGGCTGTAACAGGTTATCTAAGGCCCAATGGCCATTGCCTGACTTGCTGGGGCTTTTTGCTCAGCTCAGGATGACTCTGTGCTGTAACACAGTTGGTTTCTGTGTGTTTGAAATGAGGAGGTGAAAATCCCCCTGCACTGGTCCATACACAATGATCGAGCTGTGACCCCCTCCAAAGGGCAGCAGGGAGACAGCACAGGGTGGGAGGAGATGTGAAAGTCAGGGACAGGGGGATGGGGGCTGTAAACTGCCCCCCAGGGCTCAGCTCCTGCCCACGGAGCCGCTGCAGCCTGGGAGCTGCACAGAGATAACACAGGGAGCAGAGGGTGGGGTAAAACACACAGAAAATCCACTTTCACTGAGCTCAGGCTGCGTGTGCAGCTGCAGAGCCGTGGGGAAAGGGCAGGGTGAGGAGCAGGTCTGCAAACGCAGAAATGGCTCTGGAAAAATAACCTTAGCAACACAACAATGGCTCTGGGTGCAGGAAGAAAGACCCATCCCTGCACTCTCTGGGACAAGGGCTCTCCATCCCCTTCCTGCCTCACGAGCTCTGCCTGAGGCAGCTGAAGGCAAGGGGGGCACCAGGGAAAGGCAGGGATGGGAAGCTCCTGTGCACCACTTCTAACTGCCCATAACCTGTACAGTACGAGCTCAGTGTGGCTGAACTGATGGTTCTCTGGTTAGACTGTTTAGAATGTAGGCTGACAGAACATTCTTGGCTTCTCACTTCTGTTCTTTTGGGTTAGATGAGCTCAACAAGCTGCAGCAGAATGAACTGATGGAGCCTTAAGGACCCCGGACTGAAACCCGGGTGTAGCTCAGTAACTGCTGGCAGGCAGAGCCCTCAGCAGGGCAAAAGGCCATGTGTCAGCCTTGTGTGAGCTGTTCAGGGCAAACAGAGTGTGCTGAAAGGAGGGAAAAACAGCACGGGGGAGCAGAGGCAACCTGGATAACCCAACAGAGCTCCAGCCCCTGCTTGGGAGAGTGGTTTGGAGTTATTAAAAAGTCATTACCATTCTATTCTTTGCTGGGAGGTTTTCCCACTTAATTAATTATCTCTATATTTGTTAAATATAAAGCAAATCAGATCACTACAGACCTGCAAGGGGTAGAGTGGTCACTCCATTTGTTGAACACACACTTTTGTGTCGTTCTGCTGACGCTGGGAGCAGCAGAGGGGTGATGGCCAGGGGTCAGTGGCTTTCCTGGGAGACAGCACAACAGAGCCTTTGTTGAGCTGTGCTGGGAGTGTCCCTGGGACTCCCCAGGAGCCTGTTCCTGGCGTGGGGCTGTTCTCTCCTGGGTCTCACACACGGCACAGGGGGCAGGAGACACGGGTGGCACCTTTGGCCTCTCAAACAGGACAGCAGAGCACTGAAGTCTGCAGCTAATCCTCAGCCTTGGGATGAACAGCTCATTAGCGAGTGCTAAAGGTTCGTGTAAGCACATTCCCGGGAAAAGTAGGGAATATCTTCTCCCCAGCGTGCTGCAACTCACACACGTTGCCTGCAGTAAGAAAGCATGAGAACAGCTCGGGAGGTCAAGGCAGAGCCCTTTGGTTGGTTGGTTATTTTTGCTTGAGAGCAGCCCTGGTTCACAAAACGCAGCTGAGAGCACGAACCCAGGAGGGATCTCACAGTGGCCAGACTGTGCAGGTTACAAATCTGCTTTGCTGTTTGGAGGGGAGGGAAGGCAGAATTGGAGGCCAAATGCCCAAGCTCTCCTGTAAAAGTAGGGATAAAGCTGCAAAAGTGCAGGGGGTCAGACCCCACGACCATGAATATTCAGTATTTTAGGCTGCTTTTTCTAAAACAAGATTGTGTTCATAAACAGAACCAAAAAATACCCTTCAGGGTCAGTCCTGCTTTTGATTCCAAATGTTTTGTTGGCTCAGACTCCCCCTTTCCTGGCCTCTCCTGTTATCCCATTGAATTCATTAGAAGGTTGTGGCTACTGGCCAAGAGAAATTGGTAATGCATCCCAGAGCCCATATTCTTTGAAATATCATCTGAGACAGGAATTTACAGCCTCAATATAATGAAACTCAGATTACAACGTTAGGCTCTGAGTCTGTGTGCTTGCCACACACACCAGAATTACACAGAAAATTTCAGCCATGGAACCCTGAGGAAACTGGGGAAAAATGCACTCACATCTAGAACGAGACTTTAGGACTTGGTTGCACCTTTAAGAACAGCCTTAAGCAAGAGATCAGTCACACGTGATGTGACACAGGTAGAGCAACAGAGCTGAAAGAACTGCCACGGAATCACAAATACTGGCTTTGGCACACTGGATTTAGCCTGCTTAGAGCAGTTACTGCCTTAGGCAAGAAAAACCAGGATCGAGTCCTGACTCCATCCTGACTCCATCCTCATTTTGTCCCTCCTGCCCCTGACCAGCCAGAGAGGGTTATTTTTGTGCTTTAATGCTGTTTAGTGTGTTGTGTTCTGTGCCATTCTCTTTTATGTTTATTATTATGTATTCAATGATTATCAAACGGGTGCTTTCCATCCCAAAGAGCCCACATTCCTCTCCTGCAGTAATTACAAGCATTGCTTTTATAGACCAGAAACTGGACAGCTTTTCCCTGTAACAGAACCGAAGGAGAGACTTCACCTAAAACCTTGGAACAAACCTTCATTTATGAGACAAGGGAATCATTTTTATTCCACTCCATGAATTCAGTGGGCTGCCACAGGCCAGTCATAATCTGTTATTGTTTCCCTACAACCTTGTACTATTAATTCTTCTTTTTAATGAAGTGTCCAGTCTAGTTTAGCTGTGGGAACTATGATGGAGCTGCAATAGAAATGGTTTATGTCATGCCTTTGTCAAAAGCTTTCCCCTACAGCAGCAGAATGTAATTGAAAAGCCATTTTAAAATAAAGGTAACTGAGTGGTGGCAAATGCAGGTTGTCAGGAACGGAGAGGGAAAAACCTTTGCATTACATTAGATTTTCCCAATCACTCCCTGCGTGTCTTTATTAGTGTTTATACAGATGAGGAAAGCCACATAAATGGCATCTGTTGCATGGTTATATCAGCAAGTGTTTCTGGAAAATACTGAAAGCATTTTGAAGAAGTTTCTCTTCAGCTCTGACTAACAATGCAGTAATTGGCTTGGTTAAATACCTCAAAAGAATTAAAACCACTAAATTTTGATCTATTTTATAGCATACAGAATATGTCCACTTTTGAGACAGCAAACTAACATCTGAGTAGAATCCAGCAGCTCTTATTGCACATGAAACCTTGAAAGGCTGAGTGCACAGCCATCTTTTCTGTGTAATATATATGTGCAAGCCACACCATTGAGTTTTCTCTTGGGTTATTTTTTCCAGCCCTGGCTGTGTGTAATTTTTCTTGGAGGCACTATAATGTAAACTTTGAATATGTTGTTGTTGCTGTTATTATTATTATCATCATTATTAAACCCAAAATGAGCATCTATATTTTATATATCTGTATGTATATAACTATGTATTTATATATTTATTGTTAAAACTGACAACAGTTCTCTCCATAAAGTCCCATTAAAGTTGTTTCTGAAAGACTCTGATTTAGCTTTTGGTTCACACTTTTCACCTTTGAAGTAACTGTGGAAGCTTTGCCAGAAGTTCATTTTATCAGAGCACAATTTCCAAGTATTTGTGGTTATTTTGACCCAGAAGTGATTGGAGCTGGGGGAAGTTTTTTAATCAATATCTCAACCTTTTGATGCCCTTTCTCCTCTGCTGGCTGCTCCTCAGCCTGTGCAGTGCAGTCTCTCCTTAGGGAATCTCATGCCAGGGGGAATTTCAGGAGTTTCCCGTTCCTTAGCCCAGCCAGGCTGCTCCAGATCCTGCTCCAGAGCCCCACCCTGCAGCCCAGACAGTGCTGGGACTCCCCAGAAAGCTGGGAAAATGCAGGGATGAGTCTCTGATGACTCAGTTGTTTCAAGATTTGAGCTGGGACAGACTTCACGCCAGCAAGAGCTGAATTTCAGCTCAGGTACAAGTTCTTCATTTCCAAAAAAATAATCACTCATTTCAACATTCTCCTACATTCGAGATTCTTTCAAGGCAGCAGCACTTCATGGAAATATTTTTCTATTAAAAAGCAGATAGGAAAATCTGAAATGTCCATGGAGGAATTTAGGAGGTATGGAGACCATAAGAGGACAATGTGAATGTATTTCCCCACTTGATGGTTCTTAAGTCTTTGTAACTTCTAACAAAATAACCATTCTGCTTTGGGATCTGTTTGACCAGAATATGTCTTAGAATTATCCTAACAATATTTCCAAAGGTTTTTCAGCTCAAGAGAGTCTTAAAGAGAAGCAAAAAGGCAGAAGCAATAAATGCAGACTCCATCTCGTTGCACAGCCCATGTGAAATGACACTGCCTTTCTCCTCTTAACAGTTCACTCTCAGGCCTTTCTTTAGCAGCCATTTGAGGATTCCCTGTGCTTTGGAGTGTCACCCTACTAAAACCAAAGCTCTTGCCCTCACATGTGAGCCAATTTCTTTTAGATTACTAATATCCATCCTAAAACACATGCACTGAGCTAATCCTGCAGGTGTACTGAGTGTCTGCTCTGTGGGTTGACACTGAGAATCCAAAATTCATGGCTTAAACACCTGCAGAAGCGGGTATTTGTAGAGAAGCAAAGTGAGAGGTGTGGGACAGGATAAAACAGGCAGCTGGAGGGGGAACACTTTGCTCAGACAAGTAGGCTGGGTTGAACATGCAGAACGGGGGGATTCTTAAGTGAAAATTAATTTTCTTTCCACATGGCATCTGTGCAGAAACAAAGGTAGAGAGGAATGAACTTCCAAGATCTGCTCTGTACATCAGGAACAGCTTGATTTTCCCATTATGGTCCTTTTACATAGGAATTAAATGTTACATGTGAAAAAGGCAAAGCATGCATTATACAACAATGATTTATATATTCAGGAAGGGGACTCCAGTTTCTCATCCCATGTGATGAACTCATCACAGCCTTCCAGGAGCTGAAGGGGCTGCAGGGACCCTGGAGAGGGACTCTGCACCAGGAACTGCAGTGCCAGGACCCAGGGAATGGCTCCCACTGCCAGAGGGCAGGCTCAGATGGGATCTTGGGCAGGAATTGTTCCCTGGGAGGGTGGGCAGGCCCTGGCACAGGGTGCCCAGAGAAGCTGTGGCTGCCCCTGGATCCCTGGCAGTGGCCAAGGCCAGGTTGGACATTGGGGCTTGGAGCAGCCTGGGACAGTGGGAGGTGTCCCTGCCATGGCAGGGGTGGGATGGGATGGGCTTTAGAGTCCCAACCCAAACCCTTCAGTGATTCTGTGATTTTATGATTCTATGAGAGTGTTCATTTTTGGGCTCCTGTGGACCCTTTATTCACGTAGGATGCTTTACAGAATCATATAATCAAAGGGAAGTGTATCTGTTGTGTTTACCCTCAGTCTCTCTTGAACTTCAGCACAGAAAATCCAAGCAGCACAGGAAGGAAGTGCCCAGTCAGGATATTCCAACTTCCTGAAGCTCCAGGTCACCTCTGTAGTGACTGAGCCAAGGCTGCATTAAAGCCCCAAGGAGCTCAGCAGGGCTCTGCTGTTGCCTCTGTTCTTTGTTCCATGAACAATAGTTAAACATGAATATTTTACCTTCTCAACTCTTGTCATTATCCAGATACTGTAACAGGAAATTTGCATTCCTGAACAGGCACAGCTGGAAGTAATTTAAGAAAGATCCTTCAAAAGAAGGGAAGAGAATTTAGGAAGCATATGGATTTGCAGGTTTACATGATAATCAACAAAAGCAGCTCTTGTTCCTCCTCTTTTGCAGGGAGACACTTCACACTCCAAGCAGAGGGAACATCCCACAGTCTCTCTGCAGGAAGCTTTCTTTCACAAATTATTTGCTTTAACTCTGAAATGCAAAGAAGTCTATGAAAGACACAACCCTTTGTCAGATAAAACTGGGGTAGGGACCCAGTTAAAATTAGCTTATCTCACACACTAGTGAGAGTGATGGACTTTCACATTTTCCTTTAAGCTTATTCCTCACCATCCTTTAATTTCTAAAAATTAAGTCTATTTGGAAGCAGCTCTGAAGTCAAGAACAAGTAGAGTAGAAAGGGGCCTGAACTAAACCAGGAACTGAGATATTAGAAAATACCAAAAAAGGCCAAGCAGTGGTGAGAAAATTCACATAACTGTGCATGGAACAGAGACATGCAGAACTAATTCCAGATATTTTCTCTATGTCTTCTTGATACCAGAAATGAATCTGAAACCTGGTCAGGAAGTCTTCAAACCCTCTTTTAGAATCGTTCTGTTGAGAAAGTGGATCTGAACAAAACCTGAGCATTGTTTGCAAAACGTGGCTTTTGAGCTCAGACAGGGCGAGAAGCTCCCATGCTGAGCTGTGCCCTTGCTCAGAAGAGAGGAGCTGAATGCAGCTGGTGCTGCTGGTGCCCCTGGCACACCCGGGCTGCTGCAGGCGCCTCCCCAAAGCTGAGGGCACCACACCACATCCCACAGAGCTGCTCACAGCGGTGCTTAAGTGTTGGTCATTTGGCTGCCAGAAACAAGGTAATTGTCATTCAAGGACGTTTTCACAGAAATCAAGCAGGACCTGAGTGAATTGAGTGTAAAAACCGTGAATGAGTCAGCAAGACAAAGAGCTTTAATATCCTGGTGTTGTACTTTCTATCCTGCACAATTCAGGTAGGCTCTTGCCTTTGATTCTGTAAAAATGACCGTGTTTACATATTTATTGTCTATTACACTTCATCTGTTTCTATGTGAAACTTGAAAACAAACAATGGACACTCCTGTGAGTGGGCAATTCTCACCTCTGTGGAATCACAGCAGCAGCACAACTGAAAGTCACAGGGGATTTGAAAAATTAAAGGCACCAGAGCAGCAGACACCACTATTTTTAGGTCTAGAGTTTCCCATACCGCTCTGCTTCCACACTTTCCACCTTCTCTGAAGCCTAAGGGCCACCACTACATTCCTTTCCCAACCCAAGCCTGAGCAGTTATATTGAGTTATATTGCACAAAATATCACAGAAAGAAGAGTCCAAACATGGAATTAATCCCTCACTCACTAGAATAAGGAAAGTATGAACCTATCTGACTGAGCATGTCCAGCTGTAAACCTAAATATCAGAAAAATTCTTGCATTCCTATTCTTCATTGCTCCACTGCTGTGAATTTTCAAGTGATTCTCTGATGTTTTAAACAAGAAATTAAACAAAAGGGCTGCAAAACACGCACCTTATCGAACTGTGCTGTACAGAGACAGGAGGATGGCCTGTGTCCTACAGCATCAGCTGAGTGAGACCAGGACCCCTGGGGGGTCAGTCCCTGCAGAAATGTTCAGATATTGCACAAATCTTGCAGACACTACAGAACCAGGGTCCCAGCCGTGAGAAGATCACAGGTTTGGATGCAGGACTTACCTTCACCCACTGGAAACCTGCTGCCAGTTGATGTAGCATATTCCACACATTGAAATGCCACTCCAGGGGCCTGGGACACTGCCAGCTCTCTGCTGCCCCTCAGCCACTACTTCAGCTCTGGCTGCAAAGAAGGGAAAAGTCCAATTGAAATCCCAAGCAGTGGTGGTACCATAATAAAAAGAAACTTAGGTCTGGCCTATAAACTACTACAGCAGCCCAAAGAGAGTGTAAAGACAAGCAGTTAAATACTACTTATAATTTCAAGGAGAAAATAGCCTTTACCTTAGAATCACAGAATGGCCAGGTTTGGAAAGGACCTTAAAAATAACCCAGTGCCAGCCCCTGCCATGGCAGGGACACCTCCCGCTGTCCCAGGCTGCTCCAAGCCCCAAAGTCCAACCTGGAAGATTTGACAGACTCACTTTTGCTGTAGTGTTCCCATAACTAAAATGCTTGAGGCCATATCAGAATTCTTTCACATCTCTTTTTTTGTTATCTATGGAAAAAATCTGTTCTGGGAACATTATCCAAGACAAGACACACTGTAGTGAAAGAAGGAGCAGCTGCAGATGCCATTAACCAGCAAGATGTGCTTTGAACATTTCTAAGTGCTCTAAAGGCATATTAGAAAATTAGTGGGTTTATCATTGTGATGGAAAAAGGGAGTAGATTATTTCAGGAAGTAGAACTGCCACTACAGTAGTGAAAAAAATACCGAAGTTAAAACATCTAAGCAGAAAAAACCCGAATAAGAGGTGCCTCTGCCCATTGGAACTTCATCTGGAGTTGTTTCAGTGGTTGCAATTCTCTCATAAATAGGACAGGAAGTTGAGCAGTCTGGACAAAGGCAGCAGAAACAAAAAGAAACCTGCTGAATCATTTCTCATGTGGTGAGGCAAGTCTTGAATTTAAATTGGTAAGCTGAAGACGATCACAGTTTCACAGAGCAGTCCCTCATCATCCCAGGTGTTTCTGACAATGTCCCCACACAAGTAAAATATAAATAAAATATAATTGATGTGACTGAATGCAAAGGAAGTACTCAGTGTGGTCTGTTGTTACCTGCTGGTGTAGACACTGCATTTCTGAGGTTCATTTGAGCCTTGACAGACACTTAAATAGCCCTAAGTGAATTCTAGGACTAAGATCCATTCTAACCAAGGAAATCAGGCCAGATTCCCCAGCACCTTCAAATTTATTAACTGAAAATTTCTAGAACTAATTATTAAAAAATAGCCTCTGTAATTTGGGCTGATACATCCAAGTCAGTGATTTTCTGCAGTATTTAACTGTTAAAGATGCCTTATCTGTATCAATCCTTCATTTTATACCCACTTTTCACCCCCATTAATCCAATCAAGTTTTAATTGCAAAAAGCCCAGTCCAGCGCTCAAATGTCAGAGTTCCCAGCAAAAGTGTTGAAAAGGAAACAGACACTGATTATTTTATATTCAATATTGCACAGACATATCTCACCCTTGCTCCATCCAAGGAAGAAACAAAGTCACGTGGCTTCTGTGGCCCCTCACAACTGCAAACGCATCGACTCCTGTTTTTAGAAATTTGGGATACATGTGCTGTAAAAGCACATTCCTAGGCAGTGGATTTTGGTAGGGTTAAGCTCTATGGAGTGATGATTTGTGTGATGACTGAGCCACTAATGTAAAAGCACTTGCTTTAAAAAAGTACTCCACACATTCATGCCATGAAGTACCTGTGGCATTTTGAAATATATTCATTGTCCAAGTAATCTTTTGTTCATAAAGGACCCTTTTGAGCTAATTCACAATTCATATGAATGACTGAAAAGACTGAAACTGAATAAACTCCCTCATTTTGGTAATCTGTTCAATATCTTTACAGAAAACAACACCTTTATGGATGGCTTTGCAGCTCAAGGTTCCTTTATGCCTGAGACATTTGAAGTAGCTTGGATAAGGGCTTCTCAAAATATCCTCTGAAAATCCCTGACATCTAATTTTTTAAGCTCTTCTTTTGCTTTTAAAAGCCTCAGAGAGTTGAAAACAGACACTGCCAGTCCCCGCCTGACCTGCAGCCCCATTAACTTCTCCCTGTGCCTTCACCTGAACACCAGCAAAGGGTCCAGTCATGGAACCACAGAATGGGCTGGGCTGAAGGATCTTAAAAAATAATCGATAATAAATAATAAATAATAAATACTAATTTCACTGTCAATTACAGCCCCTATCCTTCAGTCACACTGTATTTCAACAGATATCAAGGGCTACAAACCAGTATTTTTTCTAGCACTAACCATTACTAGAAGTAAATAATTCTTCATATTAACATCAAGCAAGGAGATACTCCTCTAGATATCAATTTTCATTAAGCACATGGTTTGAGACTGCTGCGTGATTTCCATCCTTATGACTGTAGACAGAACAGTTTAGCTGATTAATTGATATTTAGCTATCAGATACCTGTTTATTTCCCATTACCATTTCATTTATCAGATGCCTATTATTTACTGTACAACTTGTTTTTATTTTCTTATTTTCTCTGCAGCTGAATATCCCTTCAGTAGTTCTAATAACTTTATAACACTTACAAAAGGGAGAAAAGCCAAAAACCCCCAACTGCTGTATTTACAGAAGGCTGTTTCGAAGTCCAATTATAATTGCAAGAAAACTAAAAAAAAAAAAAAAAAAATCCATTAAACAGTTCCAATGTTCCAAACAGCTTTGCCACAGCGGCTCTTTAAAGCACACGGCCTTAACAAGACTTTTTGGGGTAAAAGAAGCCGTGGATTCAGCGGAGGGTTATGCAAAGTGACAAGTGGAGCAGTTTGGAAATGTGGCTGGGAGAGGGGCAGGAGCCCCCAGCCCATTGTCACTATGGAAATTATTGCACAATGCCTGATGTGGAGCGGGCAGAGGCAGCAGCTGAATCCGGCATTGTCCTCGCACCATAAAAAGATTTGGAAGTCTGAAAAGCAGAGGAACGGAATCTCACAGCTTCTTAGAGTCCCCTCTGAAAGGGCCATTGTAACATCATCATAAATCCTGGGCTCCCCAGGCACTTGACAACTGAAGCAGTGGACAATAGAATTCTTGTGTTGAACAAAACACTCCTTGTCTGCCAAAGGGCTTATCTGCTTCATTTACAAATGTCTTTCATTGTACCCAAATAATTCCCTATTAGAAAAACTATTAGGAACAGCACTAAATAAATATTCACAGCTTTGTGGGCCGTTTGGCAAAGTGAATAAACCAATACAATCGAGGCGCATGCAAAATGTGAAATTTACACCAAGGAAACCCAAAACAACCCCCAACCTCTGTTTATTTTCATTTTCCCCTTTCCTGATACACTGCACACACGTTTGTCCCTCCAAAAAAGACCCAGGTATGTTACGCTCATTAAAAGAGATGAAAAATATTAGAAATCACAAAATGTCAAGTTGGGGCAAGATTGTATCCAATGTGTGCCTAAAATTAAATATTTCCAGCTGAGAAGTTACAGAAATAAACTTGGGAACATATCTGGGAGTTTAATGAAATAGAGACAAATAGCTCACAATCCTAAAAGGATTTAAACTGTGGATTTATAACTGCATATGTTTAGGTCCCACTTACTGAGAGATCCAAAAGCATCAGAGATGAGTTTCTGAAACGAAACAAGTGCCAGATTTTTGCAACTCTTTTCAAGCCCAATGAAAATTCTGGTAAATATCACAGAAATGACTGAAAGAGACTAAAATATTCCATGTATACAACACTTCAAAAAGCATTTCTAACACAGTCAGAACTCCATTGCCTCAGGTTTCCACATCAATGGTTATTTCATTGCAATTTACTGGAGAAATGCCTATGGAAAGACAACTGACACCACACATAATGATTAAAGAAAAACCCTAATAATCTAAATTATTGCTCAAGCAAAGAGTGCTGACCATATCCAAAGTGCCAGAGACATCTGTACGGCTGGAATAAAACCTGAAGAAGTCAAAACTTCTTGACTGAATTATTGATCATAAACTGCTTATTCAAATGCAATCTAGAAATGAGGTTTTAACACAGCCCATGCAAATGGACCAAGTGGCTGAAGCTTTTTTTCCCCTTATGATTAATTATTACAAGCCTACAAAAAATCCAGGTATTCATAACCTGCATATTAAACAGATGACTCATTAAATATTGAGAACGTACACAATAAACAACAACAGCACTGGTAAAATGAAAAAAGAAAAAAAAGAGAAAAAAAAGGAATCTAACATAATTTAAAATAAAAATGATGCAGGTTTGAGCTCACAGTCACAAAGGTTTAGGAATATGTGAGCTTTCCACGGTTCTGTCATGAATCCATAGTCTGGCCCTGCCACACATCACTTAACCTTGGAGCCATTGCTGGAAGTGAGCAAAGGCACAGCATAAAACACTTCACCTCTGAAAAATGCACTAATCCATGGAAAACTCAGAGAGAGGCTGGAATCCAGAGCTCCCACACACCAGCTGAGGAGCTCTCCTGTTTGGGTGCAGAGCTTCCCCATTTCTTCTCTCACTTCTCTCCTCAGTGAATAATTAACTGTTCTAAAGATGTAGGTATAAGTTCTATCTTAAAATAAAGTTTAAACTTGACTTCCCTGATGCCATTTTTTGATGTTTTTTTCTGTTCTATACTGTGCACTGCCCAAACTCCCCTCTCTCCTGAAGCTGGATCATCTATATAAATATAATTTGCATGAAGTTATTCTGATCATTTCTGCAATTTGCATTTCAGGAACACAGCTTCAACAAAATCTGTTTCCTGCCAGCTCTGAGTTTTATTCCAGTCCCTACTACATGGCACAGCACCACACCATATTTTTATATAAAGTAATCTCTGTTTAGGTATAAAAAATGGCTCTGCACTGAGGTTTAAGTGTCTCAGTGCACAACAGGGATTTAACCCTGCTGGAGAACACGGCTCTGGGGGCCTTGACCAGGATGAGTGTCCCTGGCTGTGTATAAATTGCTGCTGCAAGCTATTATCTTAACAACTGAATAAGCTCATGCTTGGAATCACCTTGCAGGAGGATCTGTCTTTTCCCACTGACTACAGGCAGCTAAGCCAAGCCATGGCAATCCCACAGGCAGCACCCAACAGAGCAGCCCAGGATAATTTAGGTGAGAAGGGGCTCTGGAGGTCACCTGGTGCAACTGCACTGCTGAAAGCAGCTCCAAATTCACAGTTAATTTAGGTTATTAAGGCTGTCACTTTATTACTGCCCACAGCTGACATCAGCAGCATGACCACGGTCTCTGTGTGGACAGGGACAGTCAAGGGCTCTCCATCTTGTGCTGAAAGATGGTCAGGTGCAAGGGGATGGAACAAAGCAAAGGGCAAGAACTGCATCAGGAAGGATAAAATGGCAATTTGTATAATCTGCCTCACACACACAGTGACAGGGTCTGTTGGCAGGCCGGGGTAAATAGTTCTGATTTCAGAGCTGGGGAGGTTTCACTGTGCTGTGTTCACTCCCGAGCCCCTTGTGCTGAGCAGCAGAGAGAGGAGCACACACTGTCTCTGTCACTGCCCTGCACCACCACAACCCTGGAACACCTGAGATTAGTTTTGCTGCCTTATGAGCCAGGGAAGTGTTAACGCCTGGATCCGACACCCAGAGTTCAGTCCTGGAGAAGCTGTTCCCAGCCCAAGAAGCCTGACATAAAATGAGGCATGGAAGCAGATTTTGATTCAAAGTTGTACTGTCCTGTGACTTTATCCAGAAGGAAAGGAGCTCTCCACTCAAGGGGGATGCCTTGTGCAGGGCACAGGAGAGAAGGATGAAACACCAGAGCTGCAGAGAAGGTTTCACACAAACCAGGTTCTGTTCCAAGCAGGTTAACAGCCCATTCCTCTTTCTCATGAACTATTCTGACTTTACACTCTCCCCAGGAATTTCCCCTGGTGTTGGCATCCCTGCCCCGTGCTCGCTGCTGAGTGCTGCTTGCAGTGCCACAGGCAGGTAGAGCGGCTGCTGCCAAACCCTGCACTCCAAAATCCATCCCCAGCGCTCAGCTGGGACAGCACAAACCAGGGCAGAAGGGAAACTCAGGAGCAGAATAGCTGTGTGCTCTCACGAGAGACAAAACCACGTCTCAGTGCTTTGCAGAATGTTAACAGGCTGCAGACAAAGCCCAAACCTCACCCATCCAAGGCCAAATGAACCAGCAGGACAGAAAAGGTTCATGTGGGCTCACAAGGAACAAAATTAGCCTCCCTCTAAAAATCTGCCTTCAAATCACGAGTGCCCAGGTCCTGTGCTCACCCAGTACAATATGACTTTATCAGCTTTTTCTTGCTTTTGGGTCACAAGGGCCTGGAGGCAAACGCTGGGCCCTGGAGGATGAAGTCTGTATTAATTATCCTCATGCTGCTGCAGCCCTGTCCTACCCAGGTACTGGGAATACAAGTGGATTGGGAGGCCTGCAGGCAGGTATGTTCTGTCATTTTAAATATCATAAATCAAGCCCTCTGTTTCAATGTTTCCAACTTCCCTGAGTCTCCTCTAAAATCTAAATCTGGAGGAAGTAGATCCACAGCAGGCAGCTACAGACTTTTTGTGCATACACACCTATATAGATGTATAGGTAAACAAAAATGAATTAAAAATTGTACAACTTTTTCATGCCTAAATAAATATTTCTATGAACCACACTGTATATAATTCAAATTACCTACATGTGGGACAAGTACTTCATTTGCACTCTAAAACTTGACTTTTCCTTTTTGTTGTCTAGCAGACTATCTTAAACCTCTGTTCTTGAGCTGCTACCAGCAAAAGGCTTGTACATATTCTCTCTTGGAAGAGCATATTCTACACACAGAGCATTCCAAATGAGTTCCTGCCGTTGCAGGAGGCACACGGAGCTGCTCTGGAGCCTTCTGAGTCACGCTGGAACTCAGCTCCCACCGGCAGCAGATGTCAGACACCACGGATTGGGAGCTTGTCAGCACTGAAGTGTTTTTACAGCAAATTTTCCCTTCAGTTTTTGTTGGGGTTTTTTTGTTGGTTTTTTTTTTTGTTTGTTTGTTTGTTTTTTTCTGGTTTGCTTTGTTCCCTTGCCATTTTGCTATTCTTTAGTGCTTTTGTTCCACTAAACATGAATGGCCAGATCCTTCCTCTAGAGCAAATCCATAGCAGAGGCTGTCTTCACTAGCATTTGGTGCTCTATTTATATTATCTTTCAGGAGGCTGTTCTCTATTTCTTTCCTCTGGCTTTCTTCTGCTCTCTTTTATCAATCTCTTCTAGTGACCTGAAAAGAAAACCTAAAAATTGAGAGCCACTGAAGTATAAGATGAATGCCCCCATTAGTCAAGCTGTAGGGGACACTCAGCACAGAAAATAAATTCAACTAACCTTTGGAAAAATCTTTATATAAATGTTCTACAAAATCATCCTGCTGGTTCCTGGTTCACTGGAGACACCCAAGGAAGAATAATTCTGGGACATCAGAGATACCATAAAGGAGAATAGCTCAGAATCTGTCCAAGAGACTCAAGAGAGACAGAATTCTTTGGTCTCAGGGACATTTTTTCCTACCTTCTTCCTTTTATTAACAAATAAAGAAAAGAGGAGTTGTTCAAAGTCACTACAGAGATCTGATGTTTCTGAATTTCTGTGTGCCTCATTCAAGTCACTGAATATCTCTGTCAGCCCAGGAAGATTCATGATTCATTCTGGGAGCCTATTGCAAACCCAGCAATGACTCTTCAAACGTTTGTAAGGCTTTAAAAAAAGTTTCATTCAATCTTATTTCTGGACCAAACACATCCCTTTGCCTATTCCTATTCCATTCTCCTCCCTGACTCCCAGAGGTCACGGCTTGTCTAGATCTAGGGAGGGTGGCAGGAAGGGAAAATGGATTGTAAATTCATTTTAGGTCACCCAGAAGCCATTCTGTGTCTGTCTTTCCTCACTGGCTTTTCCTCATTTCCTTTTGTATTCCCTCAAAGGACATTACACAGTTGGCTTCTCAGTCAAGGGCAAGGCAATGTCAAACACATTAATTTGTCCATGAAACAGTCTTTAAATGTTGACAAAAGAAAGCCTAAAGAAATGCAGACAGACAAGCTAAACATTAGTGATTCCAAAAACAACACCTCCCCTCCCCCCCCACCACCAAAATCCTCTTTGACTGGTACATTTCAGCTTTCAGGACTGAACAGGACTGAGAAACTGATGTCTTGATACTGTCATAATAGAATACATTTGTTTATCTATAATGTATATGCACACCTATATTTTTTTGTACATTATATATATGTATATGTATATAATTTTTAAGAAATGGCCATTAAACACACAGCTAAATATCAATGAGTAAGAACCTGGAAGATGAGGAAGGACCAGGAGCGTTTCATGATGCCTGCTGTGCAGTTTCCACTCACAACTAACACACCTCTGCAGAATTTCAGCAATATTTATGGCAAGGATGATATGATTTTCCACCACCTATCATTTCAGGATATCACTTCAGAAATTACAATATACTTATATTTTTTATGGAGTTGCTTTGGTGTTTGGTAACCTGCCTTCCTATCTGTTCTTGGAGCTGGAACACAAGCACATATCTGTATTTCAGCTGCAGCAGGTAATGAAATGTTCATAACACTGAAGTTCACAGCCAAAATGAACCAGAATAGTTGACAATATTAATATTTTACATTTGTCTGCTCTTCATTTTGCTGCCCAAATAGCACCAAGGCTTTCATTTTCTGGAGTGTAATTATTATAAGCTACGAGCAAGTGCATTAGGAGGTTTCTTCCAAGCAGTGGTTGTGAAGCAGAAATACACACAACCAAATAATAACAGAGCAAGTGCTCTGCATCTTCCAGAGAAACTGCAAGATTAGGGAAGAATTCCTGCTGATATCCATCCGTGATATTGCCTGATGGAGACAGTCCTAGGTGCTGTCAGCAGTTCTTTAAATAACAATAAATGAGCTCCAGAGTACCACTGGCAATCATCTGGTAAACTCATACTCAACCAACAAGAGGATGGATTTAGGAAAATATAAGGATCACATAAAAGTCAAACAAACAAAAAAACTAAAATAGCACAAATAAACCAACAAACCCTCACTGGCTGAAAGCTGTCTCCACTATTTCACCAGATTTCAGAAACACAGCTCCTCTCTAAGTTTCAGTGACTTTTTTTGGGACTGAGCAAGGTGTGCCAGTGTTAACACACCCAGAGAAAAAGGAAAATTGCATGGAAATAACCTCACTGGGAGCTGGGAAGGGGCTCAGCCTGGAGAAAAGGAGGCTCAGGGGGCCCTTGTGGCTCTGCACAACTCCCTGACAGGAGGGGCAGCCGGGGGGGTCGGGCTCTGCTCCCAGGGCACAGGGACAGGAGGAGAGGGAACGGCCTCAGGCTGGGCCAGGGGAGGCTCAGGGTGGACATCAGCAGCAATTTCCCCATGGAAAGGGTGCTCAGGCCTTGGCAGGGGCTGCCCAGGGAGGTTTGGAGTCCCCATCCCTGGAGGTGTCCCAGGAAGGGCTGGAGGTGGCACTCAGAGCTCTGGGCTGGGGACAGGGTGGGGACTGGGCACAGCTGGGACTCCATGGGCTGGGAGGGCTTTTTCAATCTTAATGATTTTATGATTCCATGATTCTAATTCCTAAGAAAAATCAAAGATAATTTTATAATAAAGAAAGGAGTCACTTTACCACTCTGCAGAAATGTGACTCCCCCCAAAGTACAGAAAAGCCTGTTGGCCAAAAGCCTATCTAAAACAGATAAGTGCAATTATTTTCATTGAGCAGTAACTTTTTTCCTTTTCAGCTGAACTGGACAGAGATGGAAGAATATTCCAGGCCATAACTTCATCCTTCTGGGTGGCCTTGGGCAGCTTTGCTGGGAGAATCTACACAGCGCATTGCTGGCAGGCGTGAGCTGCTCCTGCCCGCGCTGCAGGCTGGGCTGAACCTCAATAAACGTGGTCAGCACAGCACAGCACAGCACAGCGTGCCCAGCCCACCGCGTCCCACAGCGGGCCGAGGCACAGAGCCTGCGAGCAGGGCTGTAACCCAGCCTGGCAGGGGATCAGCAGGGCTGTGGGGCCGGGCTGGGCTGAGGTATCACCGCCAGCAAGGGGCTGCGGCCACACGGCCCCGGCTCCTCAGCTCCGGGCCTGCAGACGGCAATCAGCGCCTGGAGCTGGGAACGGCCGGGGGAGGTGAGCTAATTGACTCCCACCACCACCGGTCAGATGCTCTAAACCCAGAGTGAGATGGCCACATGATGATTTCTCCAGGGAGCCAACCCTTTCCCACGGAGCCGGGGCTGTGTGGTGAGCTTTGCACTCGGGAACACAAACACACACTCGGGAACACGAACACACACTGGGGAACACGAACACACACTCGGGAACACGAACACACACTGGGGAACACGAACACACACTGGGGAACACGAACACACACTCATGAACACGAACACACACTCGGGAACACGAACACACACTCAGGAACACGACAACACA
>VZTJ01003620.1:641564-667823 GCA_013397795.1 Orthonyx spaldingii
GAACACAAACACACACTCGGGAACACGAACACACACTCGGGAACACGAACACACACTCGGGAACATAAACACACACTCGGGAACATAAACACACACTCGGGAACATAAACACACACTCGTGCCTGCGCTGGCAGCTTCACCTTCCCGAGTTATCCGCACTTGGCAACTCAGCGTGTCTAAACAAACCTGTTATTCAGATTTCAGATAGTGCCAGCCTGAGTTAGAGGGAAACAAGCCCCCCAAGGAGTTTACCTGAGAGTGGGGACAGCTCAGCTTCAACACCTTGCTGCCTCTGCAGGCACAGAGATGGTAATTACACTGCAGCCCTTGCTAACAGACAGCTAAATTCTGCATGCTCAATTATGGCTGAGCACTTCACAAAACTCATTTGAGAGGTTTCAAATGGCAATAATAAGCTTCCCCACTCCCTTTTAAAAAAAGAAATCTAATTATTCATTCTGTCAATCTCGTGCAAGATGTTCATTGTTTTTACATTATTGTTTTCTTATTAGTGTAGCTCTAGTGCCCAGAGAAAAAGAGAGCATGGGGAATAAACCACAGAAACTCCACTACAAGTTGGATTTTTCCTTTTATAGTTTGTATTTTATTCAAATGCTGGGTTTACACTCATTTCTCAGGGCACAGGAACTGCCCCAGCCACATTGGAGAAAATAAACCTCACCAGTCCCCCATGTCAAGACACTATAATTTTATGAGCAGTTACATAAATTACCTTCCAAAATACTTTCTGAAGAAATATCTTGTGGTATTGAGAAACACACTGCTATAACTCAAAAGGTCAAGATTTCATGGTTTAAACCTCATGACTGAGACAAAAATGACCAAAAGTTGCAAGTTTCAGAGCAAGATCTGGTGTTTTATCAAAGAGATAAATCTGGGTGAGTACCCAAGGTACAGCCACACACTGCTCTTCCTCACCTCTGTGATAATCCACAATTTCACCCAGCTGGCCTGGGGCAGCCACAGCCTTCACAGCCTCTAAAGCACATAAACCTGCAGAGCTGGGCTTGTGGACACAGATATTCCCAAGTGAAAAATGCACATTATCAGAAAGATGAAACACGGGCAGCAGGAAGTGGAGCTGTTGAGCTGGGTTTTACCCTTCTGGTTGCTTTGTGCCCTGGAGATTTCCGGTACTGGAATTACCTCAGTACAGCACAGGAATATTTCAATTAATTACAAATAATAATTGAAGGACATTTACAGGGAAGAAGAAAAATGATCCAAAGCACCAAAGATTTTTTTTGAGCATAACTTCTATTGGATGTCTAATGGTTTTATACAATTAAATCACTTTGACTTGGAAAAAACTTGAGATCCTGTGCACTTGAAGATCCTTCCCCATACCAGCAAACTCAAACCCTCTATTTGAGTAGTCATAATCCCACATCTGCAATGAAAGTTAAGTGCAACTATTCTGCACCGTTCAGCAAATGTCATTTATTTTAATTATCAAAAGCAGAGCCAGCACTGGGTTTATGCTCTACAGAGAAAACTTTCCCAGCTACCCCAGGTCCTGTGTGCACAGAGCTGCCTAAAGATCCTTGGGGACATTCCCAACTCGGAGCAGCCCCGGAGCCACCACATCTCACCATCCCTGGATTTCCCCATCTGCCACTTTTAGGAACAACCTGTGAGCTCTCCCTTGGCACAGAAAGGGCTGTACAGGACCCCGGGCATCCTAAACTCAGGTCTGAGCAGAACAGAGCAACAGAAAGACAGGTTTAGCTGTCTTGAGGAATAAAATAAAAAAAAGATCCTTAAGAATGAAGCCAGCAATCTTGGAAGAGCCAGCAGGCTCCCATGTCAGCCATATGCCTTCATATATCTGTTCTGGGGGAGTGTTACAGCTCCTGCTGTTCCATTCTTCACTTTTTAAAGAAAATGTTACAAGGCCACGAGGACTCACAAACATTTGTTGACATTTCTTCTGGGTCAGCCTTAGGAGGCCTGCAAGAATTTAAACATATGGCAGTATTTAGCTGCATGAGGGAATGGGTTGTTTCAGAGAAAAGCGGTATTTAGTTGCAAAACAGTTTAATCCACCATAAAGGTTTTAAATTTTTTGGCCCAAATCCAAACTTTTTCTCACTATAGTTTTCACATTATATTTTTAAAGCAACAGCAGCTTATCCGCTGAGCTGGTACTGGGAAATACTGAAATACTTCACAGTGTTTTCTACTGCCCTCCACACAAATAATGTCTTGATCTGGGGTTGCAGATCAAATAGACTTGATGTGTGTTTAGATTTAAAGAGGGGGGAAAAGAAGAGATAATTTGAGCACTGAAATGAAGGTTATTTGCCACACTTACAGGACACAGAACCTTTGCATTTTGAACCACATGATGCAATGAATTGGGTTTTCAGCATGTTAAGTAGCAGTATGTATGCATTTGCAAGGTAGAAAAAATGGGATTTGCAAGGCCTTGTCCTGTTCTTCAGCTAACATTGCTCTCAGCTGCCAGCAAAGGCACAAGGGCTCTTTGCTGATACTCCTTCTGTCTTGTTGGTAAAAAAAAAATACGTTGCACATCAGAAGCTGAGCTGAGGTTTGTCAAAAATAACGTAGAAAGGGCAGCACAATATTAAACTTCCTCAAAACCACACTGGGAACATGCCTGACCCAGCTGCAGTGGCAGGGAAGGACCAAGGCAAGGTGCAGCCTCTCTTTCCTTCACTGCTGCCTTCCTCCAACACCAAGCTCAGGGAGGGCAGGGTTAGAGCAGACAGGAGAAAGAAATTCTTCCTTTCCTCCCTGGGAGGGTGGGCAGGCCCTGGCACAGGGTGCCCAGAGAAGCTGTGGCTGCCCCTGGCTCCCTGGCAGTGCCCAAGGCCAGGTTGGACACTGGGGCTTGGAGCAGCCTGGGACAGTGGAAGTGTCCCTGCCATGGCAGGGGTGGAGTGAGTTTGAACTTCATGGTCTCTTCTATCCTAAATCATTCTGGGATTCTGTGATTGCAGCTCACAACCAGAGGAGCTCCTGCCACTCTCTCCCCTTACATGCTATTAAATAATCCACAATCTTGTCTGTTAATTTTTACAGCACAATATTCAAAATGAAGCACTTTAAGCAGTTGAAATGGAAGATCTTGCACTGAAAACCAGGATGCAAGAGCCACTCTCTGTTTATTTTTTTCCCCCAAACTATAGAGCAGACAGGGTTTTTATAATGAAGACCAGATCCAGAAATTGTGCTTTTCCTAAAATGTCCTGTCAATTAATATCTAATCTAACACATGAACTAACATGAACCAGGAGTAGCCAAACCTCTGGTTTTTAACAACATATTGGAGCCTAAGAAGGAACTCAAGATTATTTTGCTGAAAACACTTGTAAGAAATTCCTGTGTGAATGACTGAGATGGATACATAAATTTTATAGGAATTCTGAGAGGAAAGCAAAGATGTCTAATTTTAAGAGGTGAATTGCAGAAATAATTAAAACCTGTGGATGAAGAAGTTTAAAAGAGAGAGGCAGCACTTCCTTAGGGGTTCATCTGCTGGCAGCAGGGTTTAGGTGCATTACCTGTGCTGTCAGTCAGATGAAGGCAAGTTCCTTATATGTCTTATTTTAACTGAATTATAGCCTGGAAAGGCATCAAACATTCTGAAATTTAAAATGACTTAGAGGACAAACTTCTGTCATTACATATTTGTGTGGACATAAAAATGATGTGAATAAAACTTCAAGGTCAAGTTAGTTTTATCCAACTTTCATAGTCTCAACCAAACCATCATCCAAATTTGGTTGGAGAGGTCACTGTCCAAAATGCTGCAGACTGTGCAGCCCTTAGGAAAAAGAGCACATTCCATCTCCTAAAGCTTTGGAAAAAAAAAGTTTTTATAATCTTGCTAAAATTAAGTTGACATTTCCTGAAAGTTACCCATGTACATTTAACCTTTATCCAAAATTACTTTTTATTCTAAACTCTTTAATAATAAAATGCATGAAGCATTAAGGGAAGGTAAAAGCTGAATTTCGGAATCCAGTTACCAGCAGTGATCACTACCAGGAAAACCAAGGTTACTCTGAGAAAATTCCAGCAACTTCTGAGGAAATAAAATCAAAAACCCACTGATTTTTCATCACCACATGACAAATATTAAAACAGGAGAAGTTTGTGCTTAAAAGCTGAATTGGACCATGATGAAAGTTCCTGACTACAGAAGATATTGAATAGTGTGAAGAGTCTGGTGACCTCGGTGGAAATAACTGGAAAGTATTAATTAAATGCTCATATGATTAAGTAAATTAAAATTAGAAACTGAAAACCAACAGTCTAAGACTGCAGTGCTCAACCTTGCAGCTGAATTCCAAGCTTAAGAATTTGTGAGCCAGGTGGATCAAAAGATGGATCAGCAGCACAGGAAAAATAACAAAATAATGAATAAAGGGGACTGTGTGACTCATTCAGATGTCAGGGAGAAAATGGCATCAGAGATCTGAAATCATCAGCTTGTAACAATAAATAAAAGGTTAAAAATAAGTTTTATGTATTTAAAAACCATCAGGAAGGCTTAGCTGGAAACTTTCTTGTGCCTTTAACAGCAAGGGTAGACAGCTTTAACTAAGAAGCTGGGAATTCTGAAAAAATTTTTATAATGAAATTGTTCTGCAAGCACTTAGTGTTAAATTCACATTTTCTAACATCATGATAGAGGGCAAGACACAAAAGTCCATTTTCATCTTTGGGTGAGGAAAACAATGGAAGTATTTTAAGTGCCTCAGTGTGAGGAAGAAAGGCTTGTTAGATTCTTGAGTCCACTGACATTTTTTAAGTAGAAAAAAAAAGAGATGAGCTCAGTTCTGGATCTGGAGACAACATAAACAAAGGTAAAAATAACAGTGTGAGTGTGGAGCAGCGAGGCTGAGTGGGGATCCCACAGGAGCAGTGACAGTTCCTGCTAGGATGCTGAGGGGTTCTCAAAGTGCTGAACATGGTGGTGCTGCTGGTTGGACTTGATGATCTTAAAGGGCTTGTCCAAAATTCATGATTGTGTGATTTTATGACTAAAAGCAGAACCGTGGATGTCACTGCTCTGTCTTACAGGGATGAGCAGCTGTGCCTTGGACTCCTGGATACAACTTTAGAGATTGGTTGTGATGAGAACCTCCCTCCAGTCCCCTGAAAGCAGAGAGGTTGCCTGTATTTAGCTGCTTGCCCCAACTAATTCAATTTTTTCACACGATAAGAAATTGAAGATAGTCTGATACACCATGAGCCGTTATAAAAGCTATGCAAATATTGCCAAAGAACTATAAATATTCATTTCATATTAAAACATTTTGATCAAATTCACACACTTTCAGATCCTATATCTGCAAATGCTTCCCTGAGTTCAGATTATCGAGTGCATTTGCTGAAACAGCATATTTGGTGTAACTATTCACAGCAGCCTTCCAAGTCGTCATTGCTGATATTCCTGTCAGAATCCAGACCCAAAGAACTACACATCCATTTAGAAAACTAAAGTTATCACACATCACTTGCACATCACATCAGCCCAGCTCAAGACACATCAAACAGCCCACAGAAAATCCCCAAATCAACACAATTCCACTAACAATGCATGGCAGTGACCTTGTGCAAGCGGTCTGCTGAGGTGAGGACAGTTGATGGCATACACACGTCCTTTGCTGAGTATTTTGCTCAAATTAACTAATTTTCAATTATTAAATTAGTATGTAATAATTGCATGAACATACTGCAAGTGGAAAAGCAGGATGACCCTCATTAAATGAATTCTTGTAACAAAATTAAATAATCCTATTAAAAAGAATATCTAAAAAAACCCCATTACTGTATGACCTTAATTACACCAAATCAATAAATTTTCATAGAATCACAGAATCATGGAATGGTTTGAGTTGGGAGGGAGCTTAAATTCCATCTCATCCCCCCCCTGCCATGGCAGGGACACCTCCCACTGTCCCAGGCTGCTCCAAGCCCCAATGTCCAACCTGGCCTTGGGCACTGCCAGGGATCCAGGGGCAGCCACAGCTTCTCTGGGCACCCTGTGCCAGGGCCTGCCCACCCTCCCAGGGAACAATTCCTGCCCAATATCCCAACTGACCCTGCCCTCTGGCAGTGGGAGCCATTCCCTGGGTCCTGTCACATCCACCTGGTTAATTTTAACATAAATTCTGAGGAAGGGATTTTATGGCAAGTTAGGAGCATCTGTTTGGATAAACCATAATAATCACAGTTAGGATTTCTCATTAGCTCCATCCAGTTGAATGCCCAACACTTCTGCTGTCAAATCCAAACTAATTGTATCCCAATTTACACAATCATTAGCTACAATTAGCAAACGTGATGGCTGCCTCAATCACAACCAGCACAGTGAGGAACTTTTGTAATTCCCCCCATTTGGGCTGCAATGCAGCTTTGGTCAAGATTATTTCCATTGATATGAAGCCTAATAAGAGATATCAGCTCAAGCATTATTTTAATTAACCAAGAATATAAATGGCTTTGCTGCACCAAAACAACAAACATCATGAGAGGCACTCAGATGACATCAGATTTATACTCAGATTTTAGTCCCACAAAATTAGGGGAAGGGAGACAAGCTGAGCACAGGTTCAGCTCATCAGAAGAATTATTAAGAGATGAAGCCCTCCTGGTGTATTATTCTGCAGTCCTGGTAAGATGTGAGCAGAAGCTCAGGCTGAGATTGGAGCATCTCTGCAGTATTTAACTCCATCCCCCTCCATCACCATTTAGTACCACTCCAAATAAACTGCACACAGCTAAGGAGTAAATTCTTCCTGTTCTTGGGAAGGAAGAACTCCAATTCAATAAATTAATATTAAATCTTTTACTGCCTTGCATTAAATATATTTTCAGTACCAGTTTCAGGTCAGGTTTCTCTCGGGTAGTTTTTAGCTGGAGATAAAGCACTCTGTACCTGCTGCCTGTTTAACCAGGGCTCAGGATGCAGCAGCTCCAGCTGGAGGGAAGGCAGGATGGGGTTCACAGTGTCCATAGGAAGGGCAGAGCTCTTTCTGGATGGCCAAAACGCCATTGCCAGGATCTCCTCAGTACTGCTGCTGTGCCGAGGCGTCACCTGCCTTTCATCCCAAACGCAGCAAGTTCTAAATACCTTAAAATTTACATGTTCTTTTTAATTTTCACAATCTCAAGTGTCTTCTGTGCATCTGCATTGGTAACTCTTCTCCTGTTCTGCCCTAACTCACCTTCTAAGCCCTAAATCCCAAAAGCAAAGAACTCGTTTTTCTTAATTCATGTGACTTTTGTATGTAGACAAGGTAACAAAAACTAAGAAAATCCAAAGCAGTCTATGAAATACAGAGCAGTGGAAAAAAAAAAAAAAAGGAGCCTAAAACATTGAGTCATAACTCTCTCCTATAGACACAAAGTAGAAACCAAAACTGCAGCCCATTTTCATTAAGTGTAACTTTTGGAGAAAGAAGAACAAACAAGCAGAACAGGAAATCGTGGTAAAGACAATATTACCAAAAGAGTATACATTAGTACGTATACTATATAGCAATATACACCATCTATTAGGATATAAATTATGTGCTTGTCAAGCACTTTTCTCAACCTACCAGCAAAGAAAAGACCTGGTGCCAGCTGATCCTCACCCTGTGCTTGTACTACATCCCCACACTATAAACTCACAGTCTCATTGCTTACAAACCATAAATGCTGAAAGGGAAATAACCCCACAAAAGGATGGGAAAGGAATGCTCCTGGCATTTGTATCTCCCATCTCCTGCACCTTTTCTCCCGACGAACCTCTCCCTCAGTGTCTCATCCCTGCTCAGCAGCTCGAGCCTGTCCTAACCTACAGCTCCTGCCACAGCTCTGCCCTAGAGACAAACCAGGCAGCTGAGTCTGAGAGAGGCAGGCCTGGGCACTGGCAGTCCCCTCAGCTATCAGCAATAACGAGGGGATTTTTGCACAGCTGGGAGAAGCTCAGGAGCCACGTGTGCTGCTGGAAAATTTCTTGGTGGGCAAGAAGCAAGAGAGTGTAGCAGTATCCTGGTGTAACTGCTGTGGGCAGAGCCAGACACAGCTGGGACAGAGGTTGGAGAGCTTTTTTTACTGATTTTTTGTCCTACCTCTCCAGAAATGGTCCTACCTTCAGAAAAGCACCACAGGCCTGGAGTAAATGTGTTCTGCACTTAGAAACTGATACAGAGGGAAGTGAAAATGGTGCTTTGCACTGAGGGTTGCATCACACTGTGCATGAAGGGCACGTTGGTCATCAGCCATGTTTCAGTGGCATTTCCAAGCTAAGAAGTGCTTAATTTTGCTAATTTAATGTTGGTACCTAATGAGCTACAGCTCCTGCAGGCTCTGAACTGTTGGTCACTGTTACATCCATGGGATTTTAGTTTAGCACACGGTTTTTATGTAAGAAAAGTCTTCATCCATTTGAGATTGCTTGGATTGGAAACTCCTCCTGGTTTGACAGAAGAACCTATCTCCCTGAAGGCTCTAGATTTCTAAAACCACGTGCCAACATATTCCAGGGGATAGGCACAGCCATCACCAGGGGAGGTGTGAAGAGATGAATGGCCTGGATAAAGGCTATAAAACAAGTCATTAAAAGAATCCACAGTGGTAGGAAAAGAACCCACATTTTTCACTAAGATCTCTCTAGATTAGCAAATGTGACATTAACCATATATTCTATCAATCTTTTCTGTCAGTTTTTACAAGACCTTAAATCCCTTTCCACTGACACCTCATTCTGTTGGTGATAGCAGTGTTTTCTTTAAAATTGTGACTCTAGAAATCATTTTTATAAAATGGCAGAAACTTTAGAGATGTCTAAATTAGCAATGTCTCACTTTCTCTGGCTCCCTGAAAATTTGGGTCCAGCCTGCACCAGAGATGCCTCAGCCCCTCCTGACTGACAACAGTGCAAGACAAAAACCTGAGAAATTTTTCAGCTGGCAGAACCCGAGTGATTTCTGCCATATGAGATTTATCCATGAACTGATAAAAGTTTTATCCTTTGCCAGCACACGCTGTGCTTGAAATAAGGAGTGTTGTTGATACAGATATCCTGGCAGAACTACGTCAGCAAACTCTTTCTGGTGCAGAACAGGACCCAAAACATATCTTCTTCACAAGAATCTTTTTTTCTTTTTAAAGTTTGAACCACAAAGAAACTTCAAACTTGGAGCGGGTTTGGTGAGAGTACATTTCTTTAGGAGATAACATCTACTGTTGAAGAAAATTTTCTTTCCTGCCACTGTCCTGACCTAAAACTAATTACAAATAGTAATATTAAAAAAAGGAATAATTACAGGCCTCTAACCTGTGTAGTCCACCTCTATTCCACAGCTCCATGAGTCTGTTCTAGTGGATTTTCCCCGTTCCCATCCCAGGGAACGGGATGAGAGAGCTACACCTGCTGTTACACCAAGCAGAAGGCTCTGCCACTAACTGCACGCACATCCCCATGCTCCATACTCTCCCAAGACACCCATTTGTTCTTCTAGAGAGAAACAAGAGGCAGACAAAGAAATAAATTTGACAAGTGGTGTCAGCTGAGTCCAACTGACACCGTGTGGGCGTCAGCAGTTCCTCTGAAGTTCAATCTCACGTCTTCTCCAAAGACAGATCTGCTGCTGCCTGAAAACTGTTACATGAGTCATTTACTAAGAATACTAAGGGATGGAATTAATTTTCCTCTGAATTAAAAATTCAAGGTTTTTTTTCTTCCAGGAAATAAGTAGCTAAAATTACAGCAAGTCTGTCGCTTTATGATTTTTGCCTGGTTTGGCGTCTGAGAAGCCATCACTTCAAGGTAGTAAAAGTCCTTTCTTTTCTGCAGAGAGGATTGCAACTTTTGGATTTATGAGTGAAATAGATACTTGACAACTTTATTCTAAAAGAAGCTGGAAAAAATAAGAACAGTTCAAGAATAAGAAAAATAAATATTGAAATTCCATACAATAATATCTGAAGAAAATACTTGAAAGAAATGACTACCCTGTATTAATGTTATTCCTCTTGAAAACTTTAACAGTTCCTTGAGATATTATTATGGAGTTTTATCTGAATTTTGTCTCATTCTGTGGTACTCTCGCACCTCCTCAAGGAACAGTTTACTACAGGAATAAAATATTTACATTTCCTCAGTTTAAAATGAAGAAACAATCGGAACTGAAACACTCATATTGAACTAGTTGGAAAAGAACAAATGAAATACAGGGAACATCTCGTGGACTGATGTACTTTGAAGAGTTTTTACAAAATTTATTTTTAAATGGTAAGGACAAGACTATGGATTTCACTAGAGGTCCATTAATCCAATGTACAACCCTTGGTTTTCTCAGGTTCTGTGAGAATACAACGAACATGTAACATTTAATTTGAAAGAGCACAAGGGAGATTTGATACAGAAAAATCACTGCAAAGAGAATTTGACTTCTCTGAGCCAAAAGATGGCAAATAAATCTGAAAAGGGCAATTATGACAAACGAATTCCACTCTTTAGTTTCTTTTATCAGAAGCTTTTAAGGAGAGTTTTGGTATTCCTTCACTTAAAGGTCCCCATTCCAATGGTGTTTCCTCCGACTGACTTTAGAAGGAACAACTCACCCCAGGATGTTATTTGGGGTGAGGCATCTCATGGTGCAGCTCAGGACAGCCTGGTTTGGAGGGGTCAGTGCAGGTTTAGGTAATTGATTAAAGCTTGTGCAGCTGAGTGAGCTGGGAGGGCTGTGGCAGCCTCATCTTGGTCATTCAACAGGAGAAGCTGCTCTGACTTGGGCTCGGTGCCACGGGAGTGTTGTGGCATCAGTAATCCACGGCTCTTCACTCACTGCCTTGGGCAATCCATGGCCTCTTCAAAACCTGCTGACACTGTTTGCTCCTGAGGATATTAACTGGCTGGTTTAGTGCTTTGCACAATGTTTAGTATGCTCAGAATGCTGAAGTATGTAATTATGCTTGAAATAATTAGAATAACAGTTAAAAAAGAAAAAAAAAAAAAAGAAAGAAAAGAAATGCAAACCCAAACCCAACAACTGAAGGAGAGTAGAAGGGGGATCCCTGTAGTAAGTGTGCTGGAAAGCCTGAACTGAGGCTGGGAATCCACTGCATGTGGCACTGTGAGCCCTTAGACCTGAGCCAGCTCAGCAGGAAGAATCCCAGGGAGCTGAAGGATGTGAAAAGGGAATCCATGGTATGAGTACATTGAGAAACAGGCAGTAGAGACACAGGTCAAAAGATCCAGCACCAAAAAGATGAAAGATGAAGCAACCTTGGGGTGAAAATTTATAACTAAGAATTAATTGTATATCTGTCTTTTATTTGACAGAGTGCATCTGGAGCAAAGAGGATCCATGTTCTTCTTGCCTCTGGCATCACTTACTCTACCTTATATTTCAGCTCTCATGATGGAGCCCATAAAGAGCTTCCTGCAGGATGAAACCTGACATGAAACAAAGATTTTAGGTAGAACACCTCTGTGATCTTTCCCTTTGCCTGCATTTAACCTTAATAACCCATCCTCATAAGTTCTGATGCCTCCCACACAGATATGTGCCAGGATTCCTTTGATATCCAGCAATACACAAAGTTGCTTATCATCCCCTATCCCAATGCTGTAACCTGCCTAAAATTCACTGAAAGCATTCCAGGAAAGAAAAACAAGGAACTGGTGTTGGTAACATATTTAGAGTCAAAGGTCCTTTTCTCAACAAATCATACGAAATTCTTGGGAAGTTTCTGGAAGAAGCAGTGATGCACATCCTGTGCAACAGAGCAGAGCTGAGAGATAATTACCCTGCGAGCACGGAGTCAGTGCAGTGTGAAAAAGGTGCCAAAAATCCCAGTGCTGTCATTAACAGCTGCTGGCTGCTTGGCAGCTGCCAGAGGAGGACAGCCCTGCACTGCTGATGGGCAGATGAGAACACACCTGAACATGGCAGGATATTTATAAAATCTAATCATGAAGGGGGAGAAACTACAGCCATTGCCTCACACAGACTGTAGCACTTATTTCAGGTACATGACATCTCATTTTTCCTCTCGAGCTGGCAGTGTCATATTGCTGATCTTTCCCTGATTTAAAACTAAGTTTCCAAAAACCTATTAAATAGGTTTTAATAGGTCTAAACTTACTGGATTTTTTTTTTTTTTTTTTTTATAGTTCCTGGATGGAAACAGGATCGAGGAGAGAAAGAAAGAACCATTAGTGGAATATTCTGTCTATTTGCAGCACGTTTGCTTCCTTTGCAAGCTGTCAACATTAATACTTTTAACACTTTTAATGCACCCTGTAAATATTAGCACTTAAAAGAAGGGGTTTCTACTTTCACTTCATGTAAATTATGAAAGAAGTTGCCTCTATGCACTGCTGAATAAAAGAGGAGCAGCAGGAATTTCTAGACTCTGACTCAGGCAGGCAAAGCAGGACACCGGAAAGGTGCAGCCCCTAAAACACCACCACATGCAGGCAGCAGATAGGTTTGAGTGTAGGAAACTCCAGATGTGCACCAGAAGATGAAAAACCTGAAGAGCCATAAGAACAGAGCCTGAGAAATCAAGCACAGGTCCTGGAAGAGGAACAGGTCTGCAATAGAAAAGCCCTGGATGGCACATTTTTTAAAAATCGCATTCCATGTTCCGAAAGAAGAAGAGAACAAATTGAAAAACAACCCCAGTGAGTGACCCGAGCCTGCCTAAGTCCTGTCCAAACCACACCATCTGAGTCAAAGATGAACCATCCCCTTGTTCTTCTGCCAGGGTGCCAAACTCTCCCTCCCGGGGTTAGAAAGGAGGTGCAGTTGTTCTTTAAATCACCCTACTCTTAGGCACTTCTCTAATTGGATTAGCTGTAGCCTTTTACAAAAATAAGAGTGGTCCTGCTTAATTGTACATAACAGCATTTAGAAGAAATAGCTGCTATTTCAGCTGATTAATGGACATTTCATTTTAGTGGCTGCCCAATTTCTGTAGCCATTTCAAGAGACAACTCGCTAAACTTGTAAAACACTTTAACTTTATCTGATTTCTCTTTCATCTCTCACACTGAGTTGTTAAACACATTTTTCTTCTTCACAAAGAGTGCCACAGACAGAGATTTGGGCTGAAGCCTGATCTACATGACAGCTGCTGGAGCCACGGACAAGAAAAACTGTATCTGCACTTGCAGGGAGCGGGCTGGGAGCGATAGCACCTGCAGCAGTCAGGGAGCTGCTGAGCTGGGTGAAGATATATTGCCCTGACTATTGCATTTTATTCTCATGGCAATAGCAGGCTGAGTGCAGTGTTCAGGCTTCAGCAGCTCTTACTCCCCCAGAAAGCAGCAGGACAAAGCCATGTCGGAGGCGCTGCTGCAGACCGAGGTTGCCCAGGCTGACCCCGCCGGCTCCACTCGCTGGGTGAATGCAAACACAGAGCTGCTCGTGGCTCCCCAGCCCCAGCTGCAGCTCCCCGGGGAGGGCACATCCTCGGATGGGATGAACTGGTAGTGCCCCTAATACATCTTCATATATTTCCACTTTTCCTTGGTTTTCCTTGGTCTTTTGGGAGCAGCCATTCCCACCTAGGCAGGCTGGGTCCCTGCAGGGAGCTCTGCAAAGAGCTCTGGGGACATTTCCAACCCGTGTTTTTCCAGCTGGTGCTTCATCAGAGCAGAGTCCAGAGGTGCTGATGCTTCATCAGAGTCCAGAACTGGGTGTGGTTCAAGAGAGATTTCAATTTGACAAGAATATTCTGCAAGACTCCCAAGATCAGTTTGGGGTGCCTCCAGCTGTCCACGCTGTGCACAGAGGGAAAATAATTTAAAAACTGTACAAATTCCCTCACCCCCAACTCTGCAGCTGGTATGGGAGCACTCTAAGGACATGAATCCTGGGCACACACATTGTGTATCCCTGAAAATATGGATGGGCAAATAGATAACCAAGACTGACTTGCCCTTTCTGTCTCTCTCTTTAAACTTTGGTAGATCCTTCCAGATTTTTAAACAGCATTTAATGGATGTGGAGAAATGGTAGGAAAATAAGTAAAGAAGAAAAAAATGGAAAGCAGGCAAGAGAGGTCTTGCCAGAGGAGCTGGAGAGCAGAAGGAGATGGCATTTTCAAAGACTGTGCAGCACACACAGCAACTTGTGTGAAAAGCTGGGAAAAAAGTGACCACTGTTAGAGCTGGAGAGTGTCACAGCTTAATCACCTTAACAGACCTTTAGTGGTGAGCTCGGTGCAAAATGAGCCTCCCCTTTCCTGGGATTTCCTTTCTCTCAAAGGCTAAGTGGCTTTACATTTGTCACCTCTCTAAACCGACTGAGCAACCTTCTCTCCAGGCATTCTTCTGAAAACTTTGGTGATGTGAACTTCGAGTGCTCCCTCTCCTTTCTCTGTGTGCAGTTGTTGCATCTACAGCGACAGAACTCTGTTTGAAAGCCTTTTGGCAGACTTTGGGTGTCAACAGTCTTGTCAAAGCTTCACTCCAGTTTCCTGCAGAGATTGAGAGATTCACAAATGGCAGATTTGTGTCTGCTCCCTCCTTATGTAACTTGCAAACACAAGTCACCATGCATGTAATACACCCACAGCCCCTTTTCTTAGCAGGGACTAAAATAATACAATGCATGTTGGGAGCTTTAAACTCTTCACCTCAGATGAGGGATTTAAGGATGTGTTAATAAAATTATCTGTATGAATGTTTCCTTGAAGGCCTGAAACACCTGTCCATGTGCTCTCTTACAAAGAGCGTGGCTGTCAACATCTAAAGACATTCTGCATTTCTGTCAGGAGCTTTTCTCTGATCAAAGGTGGATAAATCTTGTACTACATGAATTTCTGTACATGTTAGTACAAAGAAGAGATTTGTTTATACTGGTGGGTTGTAAGGTAGCTGGATATAATGAAAATAAGTGTACATTCTACATTTTAGTCCATCCTTGGGCAGCAAAAGGGAGAATGAAACCGTGCCACATCCAAAACTCAGCACTTGAAGATCTAAATGATAAATATTATCCTCTGAGATGCTCCATAGAGGATCTGTGTATCCAAACCAAAGGATGCATTACATCCCTCATTTAGACAATATTTTTAGCTCATACAGGTTTTTTTCTCTATTTACTAAAATATAATAATCTTCTATTAGAAAAAATTAAATTGTGCTAAGCACTTGATTTTCATAAAGCAAATGTTGGCCTTGGCAGACAGCAGTCTATGATGGAGGTTTTCATTTACAGCTCCTTGATTGCTTAATGGCTTTTTAGTCCCTAACTTAGTCCTGAAAATTCTCATAGAAAAGAGTCTACGTAGTAATTGCCACTAAAGAAACATAAAAGGCACCTTTCCATTCACCCTCTGAATGTTCACCTTCACAGCAGCAGTGGGTTTGTATCAGCCTTCTCCTGAAATCAGGAAACACAGCCCAGTTTTCAAGGCTGTCCCTTAGCCCTTCCCACCTTTCAGTATGGCATTTTATCCACTTTTTAATTTTTATGGGGATACTTCTCCTCAATAAATATTCCAAGGAACTCAGAGTCTTGTGGAATTGAATTACCAGGTTTACAGAAAATCAGTTATAGCCAAAATTGCCAAGGTGGGTATGGGGAAAGAAGGAATATTTCAGCAAGATATGGCCCATTATGCAAATTTGTCACCACATGCCATACATAATGAATAAACCTTGTGCTCTTAACACTTTGATTATAGACTATACAGACAATGCAAATTAAAATTCCTGCTGCTCCATAAACGAAATGAGAGGAAATTATGTAAATTCTAACACATTAGATTGATTTGGTTGAAACAAAACCTGCTCCACTTGATGTTTTAGGGGAAGAGCCACAATTACAATGATTGAGAAAGTGCAGTGTTAATGAAGTGTGTTATTGCTAATCAATTCCTCCTCCTCTCCTAATGGCACGGGCTCAGCTCTGCCACTCCATCATCCACTGCCCACGAACCTCGGAGCTTCTGGGGCACCAGCTGAGGCTTCCACCAACTCCTGTTTGCATCAGACAACTCACAGGAAATCTGTGACAGGCATTCAGGAGGGATGAGTGTTCTCATATAGGGTCATGGCATGGTTCGGGTTGGAAATTATCCTAAAAGTCACTCCTGCCATGGGCAGGGACACCTTCCACAAGATCAAGTTGCTCCAAACCCCGTCCAACCTGGCCTGGAAAACTTTTTGGCAATGCTGCCTGGCTGTCTTGGAAATCTACTGGAAATCCTACCCAAGTAACTTCCCCTTGAGCAAAATAATCACCTTTCTGCTGGCCGACTTCTTGGAAAATATGGAATGAGATTTTCACCTGGTAATAAACTGACCACGTTTAGTTCATTGAGATTAAAAGCACAGCCTTTCAGGCTTAAAAGTTCCCCGTCCAAATTAAAGAAACTGAAAAAAGGGACTCAATGGTTTTAAAAGTTTCAAACAAAACATTTTTCCAGTAACACTTGCCTGGATTTTGTTGTAGGAATTTGGAACATCTCTAAGACTGAGCACAGTTGATTAAATTCTGTGATCTGTAAGGACCTGTGATGCACAGAGCTGATAGAGCTGTTCTACAGTTAATCAATATATGAAGGTTGCACCTTCTTTACACCAAGCAGAGGAACATCTCTCCAAGCATCCTCTCACCATTTAAACAAAATGCTCTGTAGAGCTCCTCACCAGTGAGTTGCAGAACACTGCATTGCTATCTTAATTATTCCTATATTGTATAAAATAATTAAGTAGTTTATTTATCGTATTTTGCATTTTGCAGCCCTTTCTCTCAAAAATTTCCATTGCACTTGTAAAGAAATGTTTTCATTTGCAAAAGGACCTGCAGCATTAGAAATCTGTGGCTCTTACCTCACAGGTACATATGAGCAGGTGGAACGTGCCGCTGTTTTATTTTCTATTTCCATAACTTTCACACCATTCCCAGAAACTTGTCACCACACGTAGTGACTGCATTTGTTTCCTCTCTCTGCTGATCTGTCTCCCACTAATTTATTTTTGCTCCTGCTAAGATATGAGGAAGCACAGAGACATCTCCCTGCCTTCAGCAGCAGCAGCAGCCTCGCACACAGGACTGGAGCAGGTTGTGAATAAAACGCGTCCAAAACCAGGCAAGGAGAGAGCTTTTATGCAGGAATGACGTGGCACATAAACACACAACACACACACCAAGGCTGGCACTTACCATAAGAAATTCTAGTAAATTATGTTTGCTCCATGAACAAGGAAAAATGAGGGGTCAGGCCCCAGATGCGAAGGAAAATTTGGCAGACCGAGAAAAGCAAATGCAAAAATGAAAAGAAAAGGGAAAGATACAAAGGAATTCATCTCTCCTAGAAATAAAGCAACATTTAGTTTTGCGGGCTGAGGATCCTTTCTGGTGTCAGCACGCACTTCTCTGCTGGGCTGGGGTTTTAAAAATGCCAATCCATTTTCGCTTCATTAATTCTGAGCTATCGCTGCCGCCGCCGCTGCGAGAGGCTCAGGGAGCGCTGGGGACCGAGCTCTGCTCCCGCAGCCACAGCTTCCCTCCCTCCCCGCCCGGATTTATCCCGAATTTATCCCGAATTTATCCCGGCTTCTGGCCGGGGATGCTGCGGGAGCCGCCTCCCCCGCACAAGGGTGCCCGGTCTAATTGCACCGTGCTAATTAGAATCTCAAAGCGTGACGTGGTCACAGAGCCACTCAGGGCTTGGCAGACAGAGATTTGCAACCAAAGATGCGAAACAGCGCCCAGGACTGAGGAACAGGGGAAACAACGGCAACCAGGCATCTGCACAGGGGCAGGAGCTGAGCAGTTCAGCGTGGGACAGAGGTTTTCTCACACAAAACACACACAGACAATCACAGTGGTAAATATCTCACCTCACAGGAATCATCTTAATTTCCACCTCTCAAAGACCTTAGAAAACTGAGCCTCTCCACATTCGCTTTTGCTCATATTCTTTGACTTCAAGCTGCTTTGTTTGTAGAAAAGGCTCTCTTTGATGTTGGGATATTAGAAGGAGTGAAACAATAAACTTCCCATATTCTACCATCCAGGCATCCCGAGCTTGTTCAAGGACCCCTTGATTCATGAAGGCAAATAATTAAATTACCTGAGCTTTGATGAAGGAGTTGCTGCAGTCCCTTTTTGATGTAGAATGTGGCTCTTTGAAGCCCCACACAGATAACTGGCCCACGTGGGCTTTAACCCTTTTGGCACCAGTAGCAGGCTTCGGTGCTGGCATTCCAAAGGGAGCCCCACAGCATCACTTGGGAATGCTGCTCCAGTGGGAGCACAGGGGCCAGAGGAGGATCCCCACACCACAGACTTGATGGGATGCTCATTGAGAGGCTGAACCTCTCCCTTCTAAACAAGCTGCAATTATTTCCCAGTCAAGTTAACCTGTCTTAATATTAATTTTTGGGAGCTGCCATTTGGATGGCACAACACTGAGACAGAAAAACACTGCTGAGAAGCAAAGGGGTTTGTCTTGGCAATACAAGAGTTTTCATCACTCCCATGCTTCCCAACTATTTCCCCCAAAAGAAATGTGAGTGGGCACAGACTCCTCTAGTCAGGTGAAAGAACACTCCTCAAATAGGAAAACCAAGTGGATTTAAGCCTTCCCTCTGCTCAATGCAAGCACCTGGATGAATTCATCTGGGCCATGACCAAGTCAAAGCCCTGGTCATGCTGCCTGCAGAAAAACAGAAACTAAAGTCAATGCAGACACTGTGCTCTCAGCTGATTTGCCATGCTGAATATGATTATTGAGAGAATTCCTCTCCATAAATGAGGAATTAGGCTCCTCTTCATTCATTCTAAGATTCTTTCAGGACATGAGGAGGTTACCAAAAGGACATAATTAGAAGGCGTAATTGATATATAGCGATCTCTCACTCATTCGCTCCACAGCCCCAACAACACAGCCATGGATACACCCCTAATTTTAGCGGCAGCTCCATGGAAAATGCCTCACCAGACTACTGAGATGTGGCAAAAACAGTTCTGCAACAGGACTTTTTCTGGTGTAACTCATGGCAGAAAGGCATCTGTCCTTCACGGCACAGCTGTGGGAAGGGTCCCTGTCACGCAGAGTGACATCTCAGTTCAGGGACACAGGCTGCAAAAAGCATCATGAACACGCCTGGCTTCCCCTGGACAACAGGCAAATTATTTTGGGGCATGAGGATGCAGGTGGAAATTCATGTATTTACATTTAAAATGCTTGATGAGTTGTTAAAAAGTTGGGATGTTTCGGATTTGTTGGAAAAAAAAACCAACTTGGGGCCTTTTGTAAAGCCCAGAGGGGAAATGTGTATAAGGAATTGGTAAGAATGAGAAAATAAGTTAATCCATAGATAATTTTATGCATTTTCCATGAAGCCAAAGGAGCTGCACATGTGAACTAACATGTGAAATGGGAAACCTTCCCCTTTGAGCAAACACCCCTTGTAACACCCGTGAAAAGCATTAAAGGAGGAGCTGCTGCTCTCAAATTCAACAAGCAATTAGCATTCATTAACAGAGTAATAAAATGCCCAAGGCACTCACGGGTTAAATATAGTCTACTTTAAAGGACATGGAAACAGTTAAAACACAAGCTTTACTCCAGTTTATTTTGAATTATTTCATTTCTAGTAAAAATGGATGTGATTTCCAGATGGGAGATAGCTCTAAGCAAAAACATTCTCCTTCTCTCCTCCAGTAGGCAAAACCATTAAATACCAATGGAAAAGTCTTTTGTACACATGATTAATTTCATCTACATTATTTTCTTAATAAAGTATCAATGACCTTCTGCAAATGTTTTGGGGAAAAAAGAACGTAAATAGAAGTTAGAAGTCCCCAGTTTTGGTAGCTCTCCTGTAATGTACAACTTCCAAGAAATGCATTGCTGGTCACTCATTTTTGAAGGGAAATACCATAAAGGCTGAGCTGTTCCCCAGCTGTTTGTGGGGATAGTCAGGAGCAGGATTTCACAGCTCTGTGACCAAAATACAGAATGCACTCAGTCCCTCAGTGATGGGAGATGTGCACAGTCTGGTCGGAGCCCTCAGGATCCCAGGAAGGCAGAAGTTCCAGAAGCACCCTCCCTGACCCCCAGCTCGTCATAACAAACCCAAGATCACAACAACGAGATCTGTCAAATCTTGGTAAATCTCAGAGCTGGCACTTCCTCTGCAGACTTGGTTATTTCAGCCCAACTCATTGGATAATTAAACAAATATCAGTGCAATTTCCTCCATTTGCTGATGCACTGAGAGCATTCCTAGCACTGGTAGGACCAAAACCTGGCTCAGCCCTGGGATGCACACTTCCATCCAAACTCAAACACGAAATCAGTGTAACCACAAAAACTCCTTGAAGTGCCATGTCAAGGGCACTGACCAATAATCCCAGTGTCAGCAATAAACCCATGGACTCCAGCACAATTTCAATGATTTACATCAGGCTCACCAGTCTCAGTTTAACCAGCAAAGTGCAAACATCAGATAAACAGTTTAAACTCATCTGCTCACAAAAATAATTTTAAAAGACTGCTAACCACAATAACAAAGTTCTGAGCATGCATGAACTAAGGTGGACATTCCCCCTGCTTTCCAAAAGTACAACTCCACACTGAAGGGCACAGTAGGGTGGAACTCAATATCAAATCCATGCCATGAGGAAAAAAATCAGCAATTGACTTTTGACTTTTGATTTTCCTCATGTGTTTTGACTGCTCCTTTAAAGCCCAAGCCAGCAGCCACTTGGTAATTTGTGATGCTCCAGAACGACAGCGCATCACTGCAGCCTGGAGTAAATCCTCGTGCTACCTTTTCCAAGGAGTTCATCACGTCCTAGTTCATGTGACATCTGCATATTGTACATATCCAGTGAGGCAGCAGGGCTGGGTCCCACTTCCTCTCTCAGGAGAGTGCTCAAGTATTTCTCAGATCACACTCTGTTGCCTCATTTAAATGCGGAGTTTTCTTTGTCATTAAGTAAATAATTATTGAAGTTATTGAGTGCACTGAGAATTAATTTTAGCTGCTCCCAGCACTTTGACATATACTGAGACAAACACACAGAAAAATGAGCTTTTGCTGTTGGATCCAAAAAGTGAAATAATGTCAGCAGAAGGTGACTGGACATCAGCTCCCAGCTTGTGGTGAGGGGTGTGATTGCCCTGCAGGCTGGACATGGAGACCTTGCTTAATTCAGGGAGCAGGAAGAGTCAGAGGAGAAGGCAAATGTTGGATAAGCCTGACCCAAGGAAGCTGAGAAGAATGTCTCCACTTTTGAACACAAGTGGAGATGGCAGAGTAAAGGAGGAATATGAAAATAAAAAAGAAAGGTCAGAAGAGCCGGCTGTACCTGCTAAAGGTGAGGTTATAGGAGGGCAGAGCAAAGTTTGCATTGAAAATGGAGAAACTCCGGAGGAGAAACATTCACTGAATATTGGATTTGGTGCTGCAGAGGGAGAGCAGGATCTAATGAAGCGAGGGGCAAGGAACCTCACCCACACACAGCAAGGTCAGTGAACTCCAGCTGGAGGTGCAGGAACCTGAGAGACCCCGAACGAGCCCGGGAGCACAGGCAGGGCTCCGAGGCACAGAGACATCAGCCTTGGCTGTTGTACATGGTTTGTGCTGGCCCAGGCCATGCAGATGCCCCAATTAGCTCTGAATCCTCCAAATCAGCTTTGTTTGTCCGGGGCAGTGCCCTGTGACCTGGAGCACAGCTTTGGGAAGCGCTGAGGAAGGGATCAGCTAAAACCAGTTTCACTCACAGGGCTGTGGCCAAAGCACCACAGGAAACCAGAGATCTCTAAGAGGCTTTTTAACTCAGTCCTTGAAAGATGAACCTAATGAATTTATTAATATCATTTCTTTATATAAATATTACAAAAGTCACAATTTTAAGGACGAGAAAGAACAATTATGACCACCCTGTCTGACCTACAGCCACATGTATTGCTACCTCATCAGTCCTTTTGTATGTAAATGACAAATTGTTTGCATGCAAATGTCACTGCCTGCTATGTTTTCTTCTTGCTTTAGAAAAAGAAATGCTATGGAAATTGCCACCGTGCTAAAAAGAATTGAAGTGCATACTAATCAGCCACATTCTCCCAGCTATACCAGCTATAATTGGAACAGTAACAAATAAAAAGGCAACAATCAGCAGTGGACAAAATTTTCTATTTGAATCAGAGCCCCAAGTAAAATTATTATTCAGCTGCTTTTCAAAATTTTGGAACCTCTTATGTCTGGAGAAATTGGGTTTGAAACTGTGAATGAACGGTGACTTTCCACTAATGTGAAATATTGAAGACCTTCTCTGGAATTTCAGTGGCAAGAAAAATATGCTGAAAGAGAATGGGAAGGAGCCATTCCCATAAAAAATATCTGTTCAGGTGTGCAGTGGATAAATGCTGGAGGGATTCTCAGTTCCACCAGGCTGCTGATCCCTGTGGCTCGTGCAATGTGGAATGGGAGGGTTTGGTCAGGGCTCTGCCCTGCTGAATTCACCTGGCAGCACCCAGCTGCTCCTTCCTGAGAAACAGCTCACAGTCAGTGCTGCCTGGCCAGGAGGGGCCTGACAGGAAGAAATGCACTAAACCCTTGCCTTGGCTGGTGATCTACCATGAACTGGGTGATGCTCAGAAATACTGAACTGCACCAGTGTGTGGCCTGCTCTCTGAAGGGAGCACTGCTCTGAAGGGGATGAGATTGAATCCTAGAATTGAATCCCAACATTTCAACTGCGTTTTCCATTCCTAATGAGACCATTCTTCATTTCTAAATGCTATTCAAAGTCCTGTATTTGCCTCAGGACCCCTCTTTATCAAATTAAACTATCTCCAAAAATTGGGGACAAACTTTTTGAATGTCATTTTCCTTGAGCAATTTAAAGGTTGCAATTTTTACCTGTTGCTTCCATCCAAGTTTTCCAGTCACCTCTGAGTGTACAAAGTGCACATTAGAGGCAGGCAGGTCCATGACCCTAAAAAGGCCTGGGAATCCTTGTTTGGGGGCTGGCATAGTTACAGGTATTTGGCTTGGGCCAAATGAAAATACATTTCTTTTTGGTTCAAATGCCAGCCAACTTTGCACAAGCTCTATTTCTTTTGTTTGCCTTGCAATGTCTATATACCAAAAAGAAAAAAAAACCAACAAAAAAACCCCAAACCAAAACAAACTTAGTTGATAAAAGATGAAAGGAGTAACAGAGTTATTCATTCAGCAGCCAAGATCTGTGAGATAATGACTTTAAATCAAGAAGGGACAGACCATTTAAATTTATGACTTAATGCCGACACATGCATGTATTAATAAAACAGTTAGCATTAATGGAAATAGGGTTTAGTCTCCTGATTCCAATAGAGCCATCATTTCTGCTTTCCACTGAACTAATGACTTAGCCTTGGCAGAATGATATGTATGCATGTATTTAACTATTTAACTTAACCACTGAGACCAATTAATGTGTTTCTGAAGTTTGATTTTATTTAAAAGTATATATCAGCAGCCTCACTGGGATCAAAATTATGTTGAACCAGAGTTTATATGGCAGCAGCTTAACCTTAAGCATGACTCTCTCACTTGGAATATCTGATGTCAGAGGAAGAGCACTAAAATATGGGGCAGAAGGAGCAGCCCTTCAATGGGATTGGCACCGAGTTAAGGAAGTTTTTGGCTTCCCAGACTAGCACAGACTGTGTGACTGGGGGCTCACGTGGACAGGGATGGGCTGTGAGAGGGCACAGCACAGATTTGCTGTCTGTCCTGGGTTGGAGGGCAGGGCCCAGGAACAAGCCCGACCCAGCCAGGCAGAGTTCAAGCCGGGGCTGCTCCCAGGGCACAAAAACCTGCACCAGTTGCACCATACAAGGCTAGGGGGGTTAAATGCTGGGTGCTGTGCAGCTCACAAGCACAAATCTCTGTGTTTGCAAGGGTTATTGAATGTAATTCCTCCTGCCCATCTCTCCAGCCTTCCCCGGCACGGGCCGGTGTCCTCACAGCACCGCTGGGGGCCCATGGCAGCAGTGTCAGTCTGCACCAACACAATTCAATGAATCCTTAATTGTGATTATGTCTAGATGGGCATTTCCTACAGCTGGCATTCACATATCAAAGTCCTGTTCAATTTTGTCTGCATTATAATACCCCATGAGCCACAATTTATGTCAGTGTATCTATAATGTGGCTACAGCCTGGCTGTGGATGAACAATTAAATCATCATTCCAACAGTGAATTTTACAGGGAAACCTCTTGCTGCACTGTTCAGCAATCACTCTGGAAAATCCTGGCTCCTCTTTGACATTCAGTTACTTGGTCCTTTTCTTTTAATCCATTTACATTGATTTCTACTACTCCAACTCTGCCTGCCATTGCATTCCAATTAAGAATTCTGATGAACTCTTGCTGATTCAGAAGGGAGAGGGCTCTCACTCATTGCCAAACTTTGGAGAAAAAAACAGCAACCAACCAACCACACACACAAAAACCCCTTAGAATTCGCTTAAGGCAGCACTTTCAAACCGAGGAGCTGAATGATGGCTGGTGGAGCCCGCAGAGCTCGGGGGGCCGGAGATGCCTGGGAGCCACCCAAGCGCTGTGGAAGGAGCCCTGATGCCTGTGTCAGGCAGAACGAGCCCTGATGTCACCTTCCCCCCGGGCACTGCCCAGCAGCACGGCTGGGGCTCCAGATTCGTGTCTCTGAATTCCTGCTGGCTGCCAGGCACCGCTAATGTCCCCCCTAATGTCCCCCCTAATGTCCCCGCTAATGCCCCCGCCGTGCGGGATGTTCTCGGGGGGCCCGGAGCAGCACTGGCAGCTCTGTTTTCCCCCAGCCCGAGCTCGGGGAGCAGCTGAAGGGATGTTCCCTGCCCTGCAGCACAGAGGATGGGCACTGCCGGGGCTCCTGTGCCCCTTTCCCCGTGCAGGAGCCACTACGACTCTCACCAAGGCTTGTTCCTCTAAGATAATTCTTAGTTAACAGCCTGTCTCAGGCCGGTGACAGAAAGCTGTAGAGCTATCGTGGCACTGTGGTGCCTGGGTTTGGCATCAAAGCTGTGGGCAAGAACTTGGGTTAGGTGCATTAATTAATGCCTCTGGCTGCACCCAGGGGATATTCTGCAATGTTGTAGAGTTCTGCACTCTGTTATTTATGGTACATCCTTTCTGTACACAGGAATACGGCCGGTCTGAGGCACACCAAAGAGCCAGTCTGCAGCAGCACCCCAGAGTGGGTGTCTAGAGAAGAGCATCGGAAGAAGGCAGGTGGAACGAGCCTCTTTCTGTGCCTGCAACCATTTCACATCCCTGCTGTCAGGTATGTCCCTGCTGCTCAGCACCCAGCGTGGATGGGCTTCGGAGCCGCCTGGGACAGCAGAAGCTGTCCCTGCCCGTGGCAGGGGTGGAAGGAAATGAGCTTTAAGGTCCCTTCCAACCCAAACCATTCCACGATTCTGTGTTTTGCATTCATGGGGAGTAACAACACCTTTCATATTCCGAGGTGCTGCAGGATATACGGGAGTGCTTTGGACCAATCTGCTTTTCTCAGTCCTTCAGCTGTCAGCTCCACTGACCTGGATATGCACAGACAAAACTAGACCAATTTGGCCTAATATGTCTTCTCTTTTTTTCTCCCTCCTATCAAGGATGTCTTTACAAGATCTCTCAAACCTCATAACATCTCTGAAAGAAATACTTTTTTTTCGCTGTATCATTTCTTTCCGCCTTTAAACCCTCGGCATGGCATGAACCGGCACTGCCTTTGAAGAGGGAAGAAAGAGAGAGCAAAACCCTTCCAAGAGGGGGCCCGCGCTGTTATTCCACACCCAGCCTCCAGCTGGGGATCCGCTTGTCTGCAGGCAAGGCGGACTTCCAGCCTTCCAGCATCCCAAAACTCCTCCGCCAGAGCCCAGGCGGTGCCGCGCCGCCGCCGGTGAGGCGGGGCAGCGGCTGCAGGGCTCTGACAGCCCGCGGAGCGCGGAGCGGGAGCCCGGCCGGCATCCCGCGGGATGCTCCCGGTACGGGGACAGAGCTGGGGACAGCACCGGGAATGGCTCCGGCCCCCATCCCGCGGAATGCTCCCGGTTTGGGGACAGCGGGGGACAGAACCGGGAACGGCTCCGGGAGTGGCTCCGGGAATGGCCCCGGCCCGCATGCCACGGGATGCTCCCGGTGTGGAGACAGCCGGGGACAGAGCCGGGGATTGCTCCGGCCCCCATCCTGCGGGAATGGCTCCGGTGATGGCTCCGGGGCTGGCTGCGGCCCTATCCCGCGGGAA
>VZTJ01003620.1:672151-682695 GCA_013397795.1 Orthonyx spaldingii
AAAAAAAAAAAAAAAAAAGACAAAAAAATAATGAAAAGGGAGAAAAGAGAAAAGAGACAAAGTTCCTCAAGCATTTCTGGATGTGGAAAAACCTCGGTCTCTTACAGCTCACAGGCAGAGGCTGAGGCCGGGCCCGGAGGTGGAGGGGGGACTCTCCTTGCCAACCACGCCTGCCCCAGGCGCTGCCCCGCTCCCATCGCTGTTCTCCTCACCCACAGCGATTCCCAGGTGTGGCAGAGCTCGGCGAGCGCAGGGAGGAGCAGCCCGAGGCGATGCCATCCGCACCCGGAGGCAGCACAGCCCCTCACGGGCCCAGGTGGGGCTGCAGACCCCCTGTGACCCCCAGCACCCACCGTGCCGCACCCCGCTGCCGTGAGCACGGCCGGTGCCGCCTGTGCGGCTGTGCAGCGGGGCAAGGCAGGATGCAACACGTGGCCCCTCAGAATAAGGATTGCATTCACTGCTGGAATAAACCTGGTGCCTCTTTGTGAAGATATTCTGCCCATCCTCAGGCGACCCATCCCTCTGCTCGTTCCCCAGGCCCCAAGGCAGCACTGGTGCTGCTCTGGGACCACACCACCCGGCCCTGGAGAACAAGGCTTTTATGTTCTGTGGTTAATTAGCTCTGCCAATAACTCCAGGCAAAGAAAAAAAAAAAAAAAAAACTGGCACAAAATCTGCCACTGTACAAACAAAGAATTTGGAAGGAGGAAAGCTGATAAACAATGCATCCTTAGGGGGCCGAGGGACAATGAACGTGGCACAGTGGAGCACTAAGTCATGGAATTGTTTAGGTTGGAAAAGCCCTGTAAGATCATCAAGTCCAACTGTTCTCCCAGCACTGCCAAATCCACCACTAAACCACATCCCCAAGTGCCACATCCACATGTCTTTGAGTGGTTCGGTCACCACTTCCCTGGACAGGCCCTTGACAACCCTTTCAGTGAAGAAATTTTCTCTAATAGCCAATCTAAATCTCCCTTGCTGCAGCCTGAGGCCATTTTCCCTTGTCCTGTTTCTTGTTACTCGGGGGCAGAGTCTGACCCTCACCTGGCTGTGCCCTCCTGCCAGGGACTTGTAGAGAGCTCTAAGGAGTGAGAGCCTCCTTTTCTCCAGGCTAAATAACCCCAATCCTGCCCGCTGCCAGCCCCAGGGAAACAGCAGGAGCCTTCTGCCTGCAGGGCTGGGACTTGGAGAATTAAGGATAAAAATTGCTTCAGAGAGTGGCTGAGAGTTGACATTTCAGTTCAGAAAGCCCCAGGGCCAGGCCTGGGTGTGCCACGAGGATGTGGGGCAGTGGTGGAGCATGAACACGGCCCCAGGGCCACACTTGGGGATCCGGGTGAGAAACAAGGGCAGCGACAGCCCTTGTGCTTGGGACAGCCAAGAACAAACCCAGAAACACCCCAGGGACAGAGCTGAAAGCATGAGGTAACAGCACAGCACACTAATTAATGCTGAAATACTGAAGGGCTTTATTTTGATAGGAATAGGGCTGTGGGACTAAGACAATGTGGCTTAGGAATGGGTTTTGAGAGACAAAGGAGCAAGGCCATCAAGAAATGAAACATGCAAAGGATCACTTGAGAATGCTTTTGGGGAGGTGTGGATGAGGAAGGAGGGTGGTGCACTTTAATTTGGAATGGTTTTGTCAAGAATTTGGTTTTGGACAGAAAATATGAAAGGCAGCATGTCTCAAAATGGATCACACAGACCCAGTCCAAATGTGCTGCCTTTAATGGACACCTGTCAATCTCCTGGAGATGGTGAAAGAATTTCCAGTTGGTTTTGCCATGGATACACTGCAGTACCAGTGAGCTCTGCCAAAACTGCCACCAAGCTGAGACCTGAGAGCTGGCTGAGGAGTTTTTCCCTTTTCCCCTTCTCCTGCTGACTCCAGCAGCATGGTGGAGGGGATGACTTTTGTAATTCCCTTCTTTAAACTGCTGAGATCAGATTTTTTTGAATATAAAGGAAATGTGAAAGCAATTTCAATCTAATTAAGCATATACAATAGGTACCCATAATATTCTCTAGTCAAAGAGCATATTGATCTATAATGAAAGGTTTCATTAATTCCATTCAAGGACGCTCGTTAACAAATGAGTGCAGTAACATCTGATCTGGAGAGAGCCTTGTATCTTCCCTTCCTTCTGCATTGAAATCTCAGCATAAACTAATCAGATTCTGCCATTATTTTTCTCATTTGTTCATCTTCCCATAGGATCTATAGATAGATGGTCCTTATCTGCAAACAAAATTGAAGCAAAACTCCTTCTGGAATCTGTGTTTGCCCCTCTGGCCATGTCCCAAGACTGATTACCTGAATAACCACTGTGGAACTAATTTCACCAACCTTGAGCCATTTAAAAATGGAGTATCTAACAGGCTGTCTGTAGTAAAAGTCCAGTTACTGTCAATAAGCAGTCCCTCTAACTGGGACAGGCCACTAGCTGGAGGTGATGCCTCTGTGTATCCCAAAGACAACTTCCTCACACCGAAAACCTCCCTACAGCCTTCTGCCAGCCAGAGGAGAGGAGACAGGACCCCCTTTTTCTGTTGGGCGCAGAAAACAAGAAGTGGTCAGACCAAAATCAGCCCATGATGCTGATAAAGGGCGACATTTGGAATATTCCCTTCGGCCACTGCCGTTCCAAACGGCCCTGCCACGGTCCCAGGAGAGCCATGGCACGGGGGATGGCAGAAGGGCACACAGAGGAGACGTGGGAGGCAGGAAGGGCAGCCCGGGGTGGCCGCAGAGCTGCCCCACTGATCTCAGCCAGAGCTCCTGAGTTCACAGCCTGCTCAAGCCTCACCTGGGTATTCCCAGCACACACAAAGAAAGGAAAAGAGGATTTTCCACGGCCAATTTCTGCCTTTGCAGACCACAGCTGCTGCTGGTGACTCCTCACCTCCACAGCCCTGGGCTGGTGCTGACTTTGTGAATGGCACGTCGGACCAAGCTAAACTCGATGAGGGCAGCGTCACATTCACTGCTGGGAAATCTCCCTAAATTCAGTCGTCAGCTCTCCTCACAAAATGCTAGATGCACCCCTAAAAGCCAGGCTGAGCTCTCCTGCTGCCAAGGAAGGCATGGGAAGCAGCAGGGGAGCACACTGAGCCTAGGAGTTAGCATTTCCAGCTGCTTGAAACCTGGAGTCAGAATGAAATCAGTGTCAGACATAAATAAAGGAAGTTTATACATATTTTAAACAGCATTTGTTTTTGCATATCCATATATTTAGGTTAAGAACATCTGTGATAACAAATCTGTGAAACCTAAAAAAAAAAAAGGTTTCTTTTCTACTGTGGGCTTACAGAATCTGAAGTTTTTAAAATTATGCTTATTGCTGGGTAAGTTAACCCATTTTTTGTTTGGAAAGAAGCTGGCTGCTTTGTTTTCTAAGCATCTGAAGGGGTACATGCACTTCTGCTAATTGAATCATTGTTCTAGGAAATTCTGAGTTCACAAATTAAGGGTAAGAAAGTTGCAAGTATAAGTTGGACATTTGTTTTGGAGTGCACAAAGAAGTTTGAACCGTAAACTTCAGGAACTGAACTCCAAAAAGCCTTTAGCAATTCAAAGGAATTTATCAATACCCCATTTACTCACCAGCTTGGGCATATTAACAGAGAGCAGGAAAAAAGAAACTTCTCTCCATCTTTTGACCCTGTTTTCTGCAGGACCCCCAGCCCTGTTTGCACTTGGCTTTTCCAACACAAACTCTTCCCTCTCAGCTCCCTTTAACAGACCTGCAATTTTCTTCACTTTTCTTCTCACCTGGAAAATATTAGAGATTTAAGAGGCACATGAGTAGCATATTGCTATCTGCAGGAGCTGGGAGCTCAGGAAGAAGCAAGAGAGTGAAAGAGAAGCAGGAGTTTATAGGAAAGGATATTCCACATAGAACAAAGTTTTTTGTTCAAAATGCCCTTCAATTGCAGTGTCATTTTGCTAATGAATCAAAGCAAAATTTCATTCCTATGTGGAAACATGAAAGGTGGCCAGGATTGAAGGAGAGAAAAAACCTTGATCTTAATAATGCCAAAAAAGGGGAAACTAATTAAAGCCACAATGCCAGCCCAGTGAGAAGACAAGTGTGTAAAAAGAGTATAACTAACAAAAGGTTTTTCTTGTGGCGAGGAAGCAAGGCTTTTACACAACAAATAATGAACAGCTCAAAGCAGCTGCTACCCAAAGCCACTTTTTCCAATAACAAATGTCTTCCTTGTAGAAATATAAGAATACAACAACATGTGTTTACTTGAAAAAGGTTAAAACAAAGGCAAAACCACTGAGGTTAAAACTAATATACACAAAACAACTGATACAGAATCTTCACAAAGTTAGCAATGCAAACATTTTCCTGGGGTTAGACTTGAAGCATTGAACCCTGGAGGGAAAAGGAAATTTTGAAGTGGGAAGAAGATTACAGAAAAACAAACTGAACTATGGAAATAGTGCAATCATAAACAGGGGATTTGGGGGTGGTTTTAAATTTCAGATGTGCACATGGAGCTTCTTGCAAGGGCACAGGCTACACTGATAAACCATCAGCTCGAGACTCCTATCCCGAGTGGAACAGCTTTTCCATGGAGATGAAAATCCCTCTTGTGAGGCAAAGCCAGGCATCCAGACTCAGGCCACAGAACAAGCACCTTCCTACCCACAAAAGACAACAGAATGGAGTCCAGTATTTCATTTAGGCTGCAGTAGAAAAAAGCCTATTTTTCTCCAGTGTTCAGAGACCTTTCAAAGCTGGGTCTGTTTGTGTTAAGGTTTCAGTGGGAGAGCTTCCCTCATCACTTTGTTTTATAAAATCTGAGGGTGTTTGGCAATGTATGGACACTTAAACATTTCTGTCACTGTGCTTTGAGATCATCTTACCCTCATACAATCCCCTGAATCTTTTGAGCCTATTTTACTCAGTTTTACGATGTGGTAAGTAGCTGATGTGAATGCAGCAGCATTGTGGCCATCATCCCATGTCCTCAGCTCTGCTGTGATGCAGTGAAGGCCAGGCAAGGCTGGACTGGTCAGCTTTTCTGTCCTGAAGGGCTCTCTCAAGCCTGGGAAGTCTCCAGAAGCACTGGGACACCTTTGGTTGCCTGAGTTACACACTTGGCCCACTCAGGGCTCAAGCCCCAGCCGGGTGATTTTCAGCACACTGAAGTAGATTATCACGGAGAACGTTATTTATAAGGACAGTAATTCAAAAATGCTGTATACAAAGGGTCTGCTGACCAATGCAGATTCACAGCTATGGACTATTTATAGCTTTAACCTAGTACCAAAAATTACAGCACAAAGAACCCAGGGGGAGAAAAGGCCTTCATGGGTGAGTCAGCCCGACCTCATAAACTTTTTAATGTATCAATGTCTTTTGCTAATAAGTTCTTTAGAAATGCAGATACTAAAAGTAAATTTCTCATTTAGTCAAGGTATTATTTAGTTAGGAACCCGAGGCTCATTTATTTCTGAGGCTGTGCATGAAAAGAAAGAAATGCATTTTTGTGTGTATGTGTAGGAACACACAACAAGGGACAGGCTGGGAGTGAGGGGCTGGGGAGAAGCTGTGGGAAGGGACTGGGGCTCCTGGTGGATGGCCAGTGGGATCTGAGCCAGCAGTGCCCTGGAGCCAGGAGGGACAAATGATCCTTGTGGGTCCCTTCCAACCCAGGATATTCCATAATTCCATGGTTCCATGATTCCAGCCATGTGTAGGGCACTGTCTGCACAGGCTGCCAAGCATGATGACACTTCTGAATATATTCCTCTAATGTAGTCAACTGTTAGCTTATTAATTTATCTTGTTAGAAAACAAGTTAAAAAAAATCCCTGCATCTTAGCAGAGAGCGTGCACAGCTTGTACACACATCATTTGACAGTGAGATATAGCACAGCTAAATAGCTGGTCATAATTATGGCTTTTAATTCCAGTTCTGAATGTCAGTTATTGTGTGCGGGACATGCTGTACAATTAATGATTCTATTTCTTCCAAAATCTAAGGGAGAATACATCATCTTCACAATTTTTCATTTTTTTTTCCATTTTCCTGTTTTGTCTGAAGAAATCACATTTGATTTGTTAGCATGTACTTCTGCTGGGAATATTCTTTCCGTGTGCCTTGGGCACGCCTACCATGGGTTTGTGAACAGCCCTGGCCGTGCCCAGGAGGATTTAAAGGAGAGTGATGTCCCTGTAATCTCCCTGCCAACCCTCCTGTGCTGAGAAGCACCAGGCAGCCACGCTTATCCAGCACAAAGATCTTTCTTCATTTAATGCAGCTGAGATGGTCGATCTCACCCAGTGTGTGCCTCGAGTATTTCAGATTGTTACTGGTGGTTTTTGTCCCTGTCCCACGTTGTTCCAGGCACCAGGAGTTGGGAGCTCCTTCTCTCTCCACACAAGGCCATGATCAAAGGCATTTTCACATCTGTCCATGAACAGCCATGATCCAAGAGACCAACCACTCTCAAGATCAGTAAACAGCTATAAATCATGCATAGACTAGCAAAATAATGGCAAAATTATAAAATTTTATCCATAAATCACGTGCTGTCACTGCATTCACATCTATCTGCTATTTAAAAAAAACACTGCGACTTTAATAGAGTAAAAAAGTTATAAAAAGAAATATGTTCTCCTCACTATTTAAAGTCCACAAGGTTATAATTCTTTATTATTGATTTTATCAGGAGATAAAAATATAACAGATTTTGGAGTTTGTCAGATGAGTCACAACTAAAATCATCAGATGATTCACACAATAATCAATCACAAAACAAGAAAACAATCTCAGTTATTAAACTTGTTAAAAAAAATGAAAGGGCACCTCTTTACTATAAATCTGCCACAGGGTTTAAAATTTCATTGATCACTCAGTGCAGTCCTTTTAAAATCCTGTGTATAATATGGCATCATTTTGCTTGAGCCCAGATAATTATTTGAAGAGTCTGCTGGGTTTTTTTTCTCTGTATTTTCCAATAACACAAATGAAATATTGAACAGCATTTTTAGTTCCATATACAAGCAAGTCAGGGGCCATAAATCCCACTCAGAGAAGCGATGCTTGAAAAAGACAGGCAGAAAGCTCAGCCATCTCTTTATCTTTAATTCTCACCTAGAGAGATCATCTAACAAGCTTCTGTGGCAAAAGATGGTGTCCTTTAGGCATCTATAAGAAATCCTGAGAATGCATTTCTGTTGCTTGGTCATTTGCTGATTTTGGTTATTTGTTCCATATATTCGTGGTGATTTTTTTAGTTGTTAAGGAGAAAACCCTACAAATCTTCTGTCGATTCCACAGAAGAGATGTGTTGCTGTTTGCCTTCCATTTTTCAAAATCAGGAGGTAGATTAACACAGATGCTTAATGCATCAAACAATGTCAGGGCTTTTTCTGAGTGAAATATTGCAGGTGCTAAAAAATCATGAAAAACATTCTCAAACTGTGCTGCTACACTGTCAAACACAACCAGGAGAAAAACATCTTCCATCTGAAGATCCAATGCACTACTCCTACTAATTTCATCAACAAAGGAAGCAAAACTATGTATCTAAAGAAGAAACAAATGGGAATTTCCACATGGACTAGGCCTCTTTGGCCTCTGTTCAGGTTATCCAACACAAAGCAATGCTTCACAGAAGCATTTCATACAATTTAACACAGCTGAATAGCTCTTTCCTAGGAGTATTGGAGAAAATTACATATGTTCTGGATCTGCAGAGCCCTTAATCCATGGAAAATGCTTTCATTTCCATAAGACCTACTCAGAGAAAGACTCATCTTTCTCCATTTTCCACCACTGCCGTGTAGGAATGTGCAAGGAACCCTCACTAAACTGTTTAGCATCCAGATGGACTCATTTCCATGGAAAGCAGTACCTGCAATGCTGTCCTGTGTAGAAACCTCTGAGCTTCTCTGTAGTTGCTTCTGCTCTTTGGGATATATTGATTACCCTGACTCTCTGTGGCTTTCCTAAGCATTGGAAAGGGGTGGCTTTCTGCAGCATTTCAGCATCGAGTGGATGCTCTGTGCCATTGCTGCCTGCTCAGTGTTCCACACCAGGCACTGAGACCTGTCCTGAAGGGACCGAGACACCGTCCCACTTTCAAGAACTTACCCACAAGATGTTAAAATGAGCCAGCTCTCACTTTCCTCAGCTTTGTAAAGTCAATTACTTCAATGTAGGTGTAACCAGACTTCTGCAATAAAGTCATGGAGCTGGCAACAAGCTCTGGGAGCCAGAACCCCTCTGAGCCCAGCGTGGGCAGCAGGGGAGGGGGGATCCTGCCCCTCTGCCCTCAGGTGAGACCCCACCTGCAGAGCTGCCCCAGCCCCGGGGCCCAGCACAGGGAGCACCTGGAGCTGCTGGAGAGAGCCCAGAGGAGGCTCCAGGAGGAGCAGAGGGATGGAGCAGCTCTGCTGGCAGGAAAGGCTGGGAGAGCTGGCATTGTCCAGCCTGGAGAGGAGAAGCTTTGGGGTGAGCTCAGTGTGGCCTTGCAGGGCCTGATGGAGCTGCAGGAAAGATGGAGAGAGACAATTGCCAAGGGCTGGAGGGACAGGACCCAGGGAATGGCTCCCACTGCCAGAGGGCAGGGTCAGATGGGATCTTGGGCAGGAATTGTTCCCTGGGAGGGTGGGCAGGCCCTGGCACAGGGTGCCCAGAGAAGCTGTGGCTGCCCCTGGATCCCTGGCAGTGCCCAAGGCCAGGTTGGACATTGGGGCTTGGAGCAGCCTGGGACAGTGGGAGGTGTCCCTGCCCTGGCAGGGGTGGCACTGGGTGGGCTTTGAGGTTCCTGCAGCCCAGACCATTCTAACACTCTATGATTTTTATGGTGCCATACCTAAAGTACACAGAACTATATTTTAGGCCTACATGTTTTCTGTTTTGGGTTTGATAATGCAGCTTGGCGTTGTTTTGAAGATTTAATTGGACTGCACTACTTGTGGTAGAATATAGTATTTGAAAATTTTGATTCAAAAATACCAGAAACATAGAATTTAAGAACAATATTGATAAATAGCACCCCTATGTCCCCAAGAGTTACAAATATGTACATATTTAAAGCCTGAATCTAGGGACCTTTTAGACTTCAATTTGTAATATTAAAATTAATAATAACGATGGTTACAATTGCCCAACAAAACCAACAGGAAAGTATGCCTGAATGTTTGAAACTCCTGATCATGCAGTGAAAAGATCTATTTTTTCTTTCATTGCAGTGATTCAGGCAATTAAATTAATAGTGTTTCAGTACCATTTCAGTATCTGTTCTGTAGAAACATTAACTGACAATGGCTCTACAGGATAATTGCAAAATGAAGAGGCAAACAAATGAGGTGAAGAACTTAGGGAACATAATTAATTAATTATTAATGTCATGAGTCTCCAGGTCAAGCTCAAAAAAAGCAAATAAACCTTTTGGCTGGTGAAGATGAAGAAACAAGAGCACAGGATTCAGAAGCTTTCCCACTTGCTCCTTCAACAAGCTAAAACATAAGGCTACCATGCCAGATTCTGTTCGCATGCCATAAATCCAAAATAACACCATTGGCTTACTTAGATTTTACACTGACTTCAGGAGAGTTACTTTTGAGTTTACATCACTGTAGGATCAGGATCAAACTGCTGAGAGGATATTAAAAGGAGATTAAACATGATCTTAAACAGCGATTTCCCAGGAGATCCAAGGATTTTCAATTTGCAAGATTTTACAACTGTCTGAGAGTTGGATAAATTTCAAATGCAGTTGCTGATAGGAGCATTTGCAGCTGCCAAAAGAACCTGTTTTAAGGACCTGGAAGTTGGCAGAGAAGCTGAACATCATGGGAGAGTGTAACAGAACAAGGGAGGCCGTGAGGGAAGGAGCTCTGAGAGCCTTCCTGGGAGCACAGGGGCATTCTTGGATTAATTTTGCTCAGATTTGGGGTAGGTTTATGCCCTGGTCACTTATTCAGTAAAACTTGGAGTCTAGGTTTAAAGCACAGATATCAGATTTTGCTGTCAAGGTCCACATTCAGCTATCTGACTCCTGTTCAAGGTAAACTCATGTTGAGATAACTCAGAAAACTCTAAAATACTTTGGTCTGGGCTGTTTTACTTTTTCCCAGGGACAAGACTAATATTCAGCTGTAGTGGTTTGAGTTCATTCACCTGAGTTTCTGGCTAAATGCCAGCACACTTACTAGATTTATTTAATTTTGTTGTGAGATAAGGATTAGGAGTAGGTAAAGCAGGCTCAAACTTTAAAGAATGTAAAGAAAGTTTATTAACAGATTTAAAAAGGAGAAAAAAAAAATTAAGAACCAGAACAAAACCATCAAAACACTTTTGCTCTTCCCACCTCTTCTTTTTTTTCAATGACAATATAAAAAACCAACACTTTGACTTTTAGTCAGTTTACCACTTCTAAATTAGTCTTTCTTCAGGTCATTTAGGGAGAGAAGTTTCCTCCTGCTTTACCATGTTGACTTCTCCACAAGAAATACAGTTCTTATGGTTTTCAGCCTCACAGCTAGCAGCCGCCCAGGAGAAAA
>VZTJ01003620.1:683351-693979 GCA_013397795.1 Orthonyx spaldingii
CCGCTGTAGTTAGAATGTTTCGCCCAGCAGCCGGAGATCTCAGGCCGAGTCCTCCCCCACGTTCAGCTGCACTGCTGCTGCAAACTCCCTTCCAAACCTCCCCCCCTCCCCGCTCTGAGGGTGGGGGAGGGGAAGGCAAAGGCCCACTCTTACCAGAGAGAGAAGCACAGGACTTGCTTCTCTGGCAGCAACAGGACAGGAAAAAGGGCTTTTTTCTCAGGTGTATCTCTCTTAAATATGGGGTTTTTTCCTGGAGGCGGAACAACTTTTAATTGGATTATACACCCATCAATACTCAAAACTAGCTGGTCACTGGCTCTGTTTCCCAGGAAGCAAGGTGCACTGCTTCCTGCACCATAGGTCACTTGCAAGACTGACCCTTCCTGGGTAAACCCACGACATCAGCATGTCCATGTCTGAGTGTTGATTTCAACCTTGATGCCTCATCTTGCTTTGCTTCATTCATTAAACAGAATTTCTACAGAATTTAATGGAAAAACCCATTTTTGTCTGGAGGCCTGTGCTCTTGGATCTCTTCTGCAGCTGCAATTTGCAGGGAGCTCTCGGAACATCAGCAACAACCCAATCTGTAATTCTGGAAACAGAGGATGAGTTTCATTTCACTCATATTAATTTCTCATCTGGCATAGGAGGACACAATATCCATCTTCTGATACTTTGAAAGTCGTAGGCTCAGTTGATAAATTTTCCTGAATAAATGAGAATCCCAAAGAACTGATAAACAAAGAGTCAATCCTGGTTTGGTGCTGATCTATAGGTAAGAGATATATGAAGAAATTAATGCTATACTCCCAAACCATGTATACAATTCTGAGCATTGTGTGTCCTTTAAATTTTCTTATGCACATATGAAAAAGCTGAGAAGAAATAAAGTTGTGCAGATCTACAGATGCTTTTGGAGCACAGCTAAAATGGTTCTGTACACCAAAGGATTGAATAAAACACACACAAAGCAGACATACAAATTTTTTTGCACCTTTAACCCTGAAAATCAAGCACTGTAAATCATCCTCTTCAGGGATGTGCTGTAGTAACTAAAGTATGCAGATTTTAAAGATACCAAGAGAATAATTTAAAATAATCTAAACTACATACAGGCATTATACATTAAACATGAAACATTATATAATGGGCTAATTTGAAGAAGTCGCCGAATTCTACTGGCCTTAAATTTGGCCGAGGAAAATCCTTAAAGAAAGCATCTTCTTTAATTCACAAGGGTTTTTTTTTTTTATTGTTTGTGTTTTATGATGCAACAATGACCTCGTTGAAATTTTATAAAATTATGTAGCACTTTTTCTGTAATAAAATGGAACTGAAATACACATACAAGTAAAATAGTTTAATTTTATTGCCCAGAGCAATTATAGCCTGAAATCAGATGAAAAGGAGGCAAAGCCTGTTATAAAAAAAACCAAAGAAAATATTCAGGTGTCAATATAACTTCATTCTCTAGAAACAAATCGGCCACTAGGAGATACAAACTGGAACTTTTCATTCCTTATAATAAAAATCCCAACAAGTGTACGGCAGGTACTGGAGCATGTCCCACGTGACATTCCCGAGTGATCCATTAAATGCCATTATTTCTGCATTATTTGCAGTTATATCCACAGCCTCCATGCATTTCTCCTCCCTGTCCTAAATCAAACAGCCCTCGTGGCACCCAATGTCTCACTTTTCAAAGCATTTAGCACTTCAGCTTTTCCCATTAAAACCCCAATTAACAACAGGAATATTTCTTTCAGCACAAAATATTCAGTGCCTTGTGCAATTTAGGCCTGAATTTGCATGTCCTTTTATCAGTTGCTGTTCAAATTGTTCATTTCCATAATAGATTTACTTGCAGTTTTCTTTATTCCTAGTCAAAATATTAAACTGAAGTTTTAATAACAAATTATTGGTAAATTGACCTTAAATCCAGCGTGCACTGAGACAAATGGAGAAGGGAAACATTTTAGAAAAGTCAAAACATTGTTTTCATGTATTTTAAACAAAATGTGTGAAAATGTTACTTATAAATGTAAACCAAAATGAAATGTAGCTAAACTTCTCAAACCTAAATGTTTAAAACCCTCTTTGAGCACAACAGAGCATTAAGCTAAATTGTAAACACATTTTGTGAGTTTCAAACAGAATTCAAACAGGAAAAATGTTTAAATTGTTTAATTTAGTGAATAAAATTGAAAAAGAACCAGTTTCCAGTTTAAATAAGGTTTATGGAACACTTATAAGTATTGGTAACAAGTAATATGGTAATGACATGCACAGAAATATTCCACTGAACTTGTAAATTATGAAGTTCACTAGTTTGATAAAAAAGTACTTCCATGACCTTTGTTCCCCAGGATCTTACAGATAGGTTCTCATGCTAATGTATCCAGCATAAATATATTTTTATAATTTACATACTGTCAGAAAAAAAAGAGAGCAGCCTGTTTTTACCTATCTCCATACATATTAAACAACTAAAAGGCAATGAATTGTGAAAAGGTAGCAGCTAAAATGTGTAAAACCAACCACTTACAAAGATATGATCAAGTCTGAGCACAAGTGTCACGCTGTTCATGGGGCAGATTACAAGACATGTGAGGATTGATGAAGGTGGCAAAGTGAGGCTCTATCAAAAGCAGTGCCATGTTCAAGATAACGAGGGCATCACTCCATTGTGCATTTTTGGGATGGAATTAACAGGAAAGACTCATGGAGGGTCAAAATGCTGTATTGCAATCAAAGTCCTTGAAAGCAGCTCTTTGAGAGCCTGTGCATCCAAATGGCAAAGAGAGGGGGTTAGATAATCCATGGTTATAAACAGCTATATAACAAGAAAATTATAGAAATGCAGAAAAATGAGAGGAAAATTTGATTGTTCAGTGTTGTTAATAACTACATAATATGGTCCTTCCACAGAAACAAAAGCATTGTGTTGGGTTGTTATATTCACGTGGTGCACTCAGATAAAAAGGATTGATTCATATGTCAAAAATAGACCTTTTCCCAAAGACAGAAACAGGCATTTCCTGGGCAAAACCCAGAAAAGCCATGAAATGCAGGGATGGCCTGAGTGTGCTGATGGTGGCTGAGATCTGGGAAGGGACAACATCTCAGGGCATGGAAGAGAAACGGAAAGAGGGGAAGTTTAGATGGGATCTTGGGCAGGAATTGTTCCTGGGAGGGTGGGCAGGCCCTGGCACAGGGTGCCCAGAGAAGCTGTGGCTGCCCCTGGATCCCTGGCAGTGCCCAAGGCCAGGTTGGACATTGGGGCTTGGAGCAGCCTGGGACAGTGGGAGGTGTCCCTGCCATGGCAGGGGTGACACTGGGTGGGCTTTGAGGTCCCTTACAACCCAAACCACTCTCTGACTCTAAGAGCTGCACATCTTCTTTCTAAAGATGAAGACCTTTTGTCCAAAGAAAGAACTGTTCCCAATGTGTTTTTTGAAATATTTTGGAATACTAGCAATGGCAAGGGGACAGAAAACTTACAAATCATATCAGATTCCCAGCCATTTTAATCTACAGAATGATGACTGACATCAAGAAAAGGAAAAAAGAACTAATTTAAATTAAATTTTATCTAATGAATCTACAGGCTTGCCAGTGTATTAAAAACTTAACGCATCTCAACAAACAAGATGCCATAACTCCATTAAACAAAAATGCTAAAAATTGGCATTAAATGCATAAAAACAAGGCAGTTCTAATGAGAGTTGTCATTCATCTCCTTCACACGAGGAGCGATTCATTATGTTTGTAAAACACTTTGAAACCCTGAGATGAAAGGTGCCAGAGGCATGCAAAGCATCACCATGAAAATGCAGAGTGGTGTTCTCATTGGCATCAAACACGGCGCCCCAGGAAAGGGCACTTTGCACACCAATCCAGGCGGGATTTCAGAGCTCGCTTCTTCCAGCGGGAAGCTGCTGCTGCTGCCATCAGATCCCAGCCTGCGTCCAGGGAGTGAGACTGTCAGGGACATGTCCTTCTGTCCCAGCCCCCGATGTCATTGCTAGGCAGAGAACTGGATCTGAGTTAGAGCTCGGCAGGGTGCAGGCATCCATTCAGCATCCACCTCCACGGGCAGCAGCTCCGGCCCTGGAGCTCCTCTCCTCCAGGACACTGGACAGACAATTCCAAAGTAACTCTCCTGTCAGACACGGGACAGGAAATTCCAGAGCTCTTCTCCTCTAGGACAATGGGCAGAAAATTCCAGAGCAATTCTCCCCCAGGACACTGGACAGACAATTCCAAAGTAACTCTCCTGTCAGACACGGGACAGGAAATTCCAGAGCTCTTCTCCTCTAGGACAATGGGCAGAAAATTCCAGAGCAATTCTCCCCCAGGACACTGGACAGACAATTCCAGAGCTCCTCTTCTCCAGGACACTGGCCAAATTATCTGTCTCTTTTGAGTTCATGCAACTGCTGTTCTAAAGAATAGTGCACAGAGAGTGCCAAAATAAAAATATATGTAGATGCATAATACACAAAAGAGAAAGTTAATCTCTTTTTAATTTATTATTATTTTATATTATTATTTTTATTTGAACATCCCCCTGAATACAGCAAGTAGTTTAACTTCACAGTTACACTGAATACCTCCAAAACATCTGTATTAGATGAGAATTGAGGATTTTTTTTGCCATTCCAGGCAGCAACACAGCCTCACTTTGACATCTGTGTCATTAAAATAACAGGGCTGTGCTGCTGTTGAAGGAGAGCTGGTGGTTCCATACATCAACACCGACTCATCCCCCGTGACACAGCAGCAGGAGTGCCACAGTCAGCATCTGCACAGGCTCAGGAATTTGTGGGAAGCTTTGCAGGAGCCCCCACGTACCCAAGCTCTGCCTTTTGCCACTGCTGTTCCCACTGATTAAATATTAATGATTCTGTACAGGGTTCAGCTATGCTGTGCTGGTAATCTGTCACTTTTACTCACTTATCGATAAGTAAGCAAATGACATCAATGTTTAAAAGGTTATCATTTTTATTGATCTTAAGCCATGATCTGACAGATGTTACTTTTTTCCCATAGGTGCTGTTTTTGGCAACACACCTCAGCGGAATTGCCCTGAAATTAAATTCCTGCTTGGTTCATTAGAATATTCAACAAGTGAGTACATTTATAAATCATAATTAACTTCTCCTCTCTGTTTTGTGTCTCTCTTGAATTGTTTTGCATTTGTTTGTTACAGTTTTGGGGCAGAGAGAAAATACATCTATTAAAGATTTAGAAAATCTCCTGGAAAAAAAGTAACTTTTATTGATTGCTGCTGAAGGAATTTGTTCCTGCTTGGAGAGGATCAAGCTGTTCTTGTCTTTCTCCAGTTAAACCCAAACCGGTCTGCAAATGTCAGCAGCTGACCAGTCACATACTGGGCCTGTCCCAGCTTACATCTCTGGCTGTCAATGCTGCTGTTAACTCACAGAACTCTTTTGAAAGCAATGGGGCTGTGCCAGTTTTCATGTACAGAATATCCTGCCCATTGTTTCTGACATCACACAATTACAGAACAGCTCTACCAGGCTCCTTGTCTTTATCAAGAAACAATTTATTTAAATCAAGTGTATTGTATTGTACAACTCTTTAAAAAAGGCTTAAAAAGCCACGGGAGTAGAATGAGCAGATTACTGTATCACTTACAACAGGGGGGTGGAATAGTTTCTTTTTGATGTAAATTCCTCTAAGGAATGATGGATTCATTTTGCCTCGATAACGTTCAGGGTGTCAGTAATTCTTTGTGGAAACCACATATCAGGTGTACAGAAAAGCTTTCCATGGGAGCACACTGGAAACTAACACGTTTGTTACTTTTAATAGAATAAAAGAGTCGTTGGGGAGCAGTTTCTTTTACTTGTGCTTTTTTCTGATGGCTTGGGAAGTAATGATCAGCATTCTCATCTCGTAGCAGAGAATGGTGTGGGGTAGTCAAAGGACACACAAGCCATGTCAGAGGGTGAGGGAGGGGCAGACGACACCGCTCTTCCTCCCCACCCTGCCCAGCCACAGAGCAAATTGGACAGAGATGCCCCTGGTTCTGAGGGATGATTAGCGCGGTGCTAATCCTGTCTGCCAAGCGGTGATCACAGCGCTAAATCCGCAGACGGAGGAAATCAAGGACTGTGCTCCTGGGGTCGTTCAGCCCCACACCTCCACACCGCAGACGGGCATCTGTCTGCCACAGTCTGGCCTCTGCTGCCTTGCTGAAGGGTCTTCTCACAGAAAAGCACTGCATTAAAGCTTTCTAGAAATGATTCCCAAAGGCAATGCAAAAATTTAAACACTCCTCAAGTGGATCCATGCCCTGCCTTCCTCAGATCAGGGAACAGATCCATCTCCAGCCCTGCGGTGCAAACCCCACTGCCCAGCCATGAGACCTGTGCACAACGCCTGGGACACACTCAGTGGCTCAGGGTCAGAGGACACCACCCCACCACTTTTGGGAAGCTCTGCCTGAGGTGCCAACTCAACAACTGCTTGTAATTCCCATCTTTGTAACTGGGAATAAGAACCAGCAGTGGGTTCTTGACTTGCAGAGTACCAGGTCTCTGTGGAAAGGCCACAGAGTTCACAGGGAAAATAACGTGGCTTAAAGCACCATTTGCTCTCCCTGACTACTCGATTGGAGCATTCCCCTGATTCAGAACACAATTTCTCTTCCTGTGCTGCTGTTCTTCAAGTCACCACTCAACTCATTTACATTTTTGCCCCTGGCAACGAGAAATGTTCTGGTTCTTTCCATGTTGATCTTTGTCCCTCTCCAGTTCACAACGTGATTATAAAAAATTAAGTGTTGATCCTCCAATAAAACTTAGAGACATCTGAGACGCTGTCCAGAAAGCCCAAGAAAACAATATAAAGTGAAAGAAAGGTAGAGGGAGAAACTGCATGTTGCTGTTTCTGTTCAAAGCCCAGACTGCCTGAAAGAATCCAGAGTGAATATAACATTGAAGTGACCTACAGAAACCATAAACACTTGATGTTTGAATCACAAAACAAAAGAAACCTAGGTAAGACATCAAATACAGTAAAAAACAGCAGAGAATAATAGCTACAAGGCAATGGGCAAAGGTGAAAGAAGAGAGATATTACAAAAATCCTAAAACAAAAAGGTGCTAATTGCCATTCATCTTAAAAGTAGGCAATTTTCCAAGGCACTGTAACTAGCCCTCTTCTTCCTGATAGATGAAAGAATAATATCTCAGGTAGAACACTTCAAATACAAAGCAAAAACACCTGCCTCAAACCTCAAGTAAGAAAAAAAATCCCCCAGAATATTCTGAGTAAATTGCATTAAAACTCACTGGATTTGTAAAAGCAAAAGATGAGAACCCAGTTCAGTGTTTAATCATTGCTCCATCCCCTGTCAGTAATGACTTAGTGAGCAGGTTAACGTGATTATTTGTATCATTTAGCACAACCATCTGGAGATACATAAAATATTGGTTAAGGACTCCCTGGGCCTGTTCTGTTATGGTTCAGCTTAAGCTACCACTTTGAAACAGAAAAGTTTGCTTTTAAACTAGGGTTTATATTTATTGTCAAATTAAACACATCAGAATGCACTCTCTGCTTGATTTTTTGGCGTCATGTTCACTTAGCCAACAGAAATTTGCAGGAATATATATTCCCAGCTGTACATATCCCAGTCATGGGAATATGGAGCCTTTGGAAGCCTTGGAGCTCTTCCTATACCTTTAGAGCCCTAATTGAGTGGCTGAAATTGCTCCTTTGACTCAGAAAACAGTGGCTACAGTTCATTCTTGGTGGGTCCTTCAGGAGGGTTTTGGGGGCTGTGGAGCAGGAATAACTCCACCCCAGCAGGCTCTTCCCAGTTTCACACACTCCAACATCTTCTGGCAGCAGAACAGACTCTGCTTTCCCCCACAGATGCTTCGAACACAGCAAGATTACATCTGGATAATGCTGAAAGTCAAGCATTCCAATAGGTCAAGGCCAGCAGAATTAATGATCTGCATTAGTAAATCACACAATCATGTCTGTGTTGGTTTTCCCTGTGTGGAGAATAAAAATAATGTGGTGTGGAATGCAGAAGTAAACACCAGCTCCTTCTAGCATTTTTCTGTCAGTGTTTCACAGGATTTTGGGATAAATTCTTACTCAGCCATCACTCCTTTTGTTCTAACTTTTACTAAGCTCTCCATAGCACAAAAGTTGGAGGACACTGGGCTCTGTTTTGGCTTTCCTGACGTGATCTACGTGAAATCTTCCTGCTTCAGGAATCCTGAAGGAACTTATCTTCACCTTGAAATGTTAATCCCATTTCAGCTGAAATACTTACTCCAAACCAGATAAGTCACTTATCCAAGGTTACAGAATTCCATTTTTCCTCCATCCTTTTGGTCCAGGCCACGCTGGGGCCTGAGTTACACACAGGTTATGGAGCTGGAAAAGCTGTGCCATGGCTACGTTCCTCCTCTGAACTCTCTTGTATAAAAGGACCCATTTATGAGAATAAACAGCCCCAAAGTGATGATTCAAACCTTCAATAGCATCTTGAGGGTTAGTACTCGTTAAAGTCTCAGCACAGATTCCCCAGAGGAAGCCAAAGAACTCCTCAAACTTTGACAGCACTAAGGGATTTATAGGAACTAAAATATCCACCAGAACACACTCAAACACCCGGGGAAGGAATGTTTGGTTTAGACATTCTTATTAAAATCTCCTGTCAGGCTGACTCCGCCTGTGATGTGTTGATGTTGAGTTGCTCACCCACAGCACAGCAGCATTGACCAAGCCAACCCCAAACCAGCCAAGGGTGACACATTTGGGACTTCTGCTTCCAGCTGGGAAAATTCACTGCAAATAACAGCAAAGGAAATGCTATGAAAAAAGAAAATGTTTCTATTTTGTTATGCCTTGAATGAAGAACAAGACAGAGAAATAAGTGAGATTGCACGTTGTGGATGCAGAACTGGCTGTGAGAGGAGAGAAAAAGCTGTTGCAGTAGCAGGAGATAATTATGGACAATGACAGAATATCTCATAAAATCTCCTGGGGGAAAAAAATTGACCCAGGCTATCAATAAGATAATTCCACTCTATCTTTTCATCTTTGTCTCAGCTTCTTTTTTCTTTTTGTTTCCTCTCTACTTTACTACTACTCTTATTCAACCTTCAGCTAATCATTAAAGTAACCATTGAGCAGCAGCAATAATTTTTTAGCATGCTCTATAATCTTCTTGCTTTTGGCACTAATCTCAGGAGGTTTTCTTCTTTTTAACATCAGTTCTTAATGTTTCCAGTATATTAAAGATGTATCCTCTGCTGTTTGAATTGCTTTCTGTAGCACTAATTATTTTCTAAAATTTGAAAAACACTTCAGTGCCAGGCACCGAGACCCTCAGCTTAATTCCATCTTCCTGCAAAAGACTTATTTTGGATTGGTGCAGAACTGGTTGCATGACAGCAACTCTTCAGTCCACTGTATCCTTCAACAAATAAATCAGAATTTTTTAAAAGTCCTTGGGCTTCTCACTGTTAAGGTGACGTGAAGGTACCAGAACACTGGTGCTGATGTAGCCCCACCAAAAAGGGGAACAAGTACAAGCTTAAATTAAAAAATAACGCACCTACTTTTCAGTTTTGTTGTAATTCTGGATATCCTGTTATATTACCTATTACCAGGGACTTTTATGATTTCAGTTCTGCAGAGTATAAACATCACCTTAACAGAATTAATAACTTGAAGTATTATGGCTGCTAAGAAAGTACCAGCAAAAACGCCAGAAAGCATTAAAGATATTAACATTAACATTTAAAACAAGCTGCAGAGAAATGGAACTGAAATTAAATAACAATCTTTCTGCTGGCTCTTCATTTTAAGGAAATCCATGAATTTCACTCACAGGAATGCTATTAGAAAATTAAATTAAGCTGACTGTGCTTGCTGAAAGCGGTGTGAGCCCCAGAAGATGAGACAGCGCAAGGAGGTGACGTGGGAAACTTTATTCTGACCAGCCCCCTGCACAAAGACAGGGAAACATGGGAGCAACACTGGAATTTAGGGGCTGGTTTGTAGCTAGAACTGCACCAACCAACTGTTCCTTCGTGTCACAGTGACAACGGGGACTTCCAGTGACAACTGGAGGATGTGACAGACCCAGCGCTGTTTTTAGAGGGGAATGTGGTAAATTCTCTGACAAATATGGTGAACTCAGAGACAGAACATTCACCTGGGGAAATCCTAAACATATCTGGCACAAACAATGCTGAAATCAGACAAATCCCAGCCAGGCATGGATTTGTGGTGGTTAATTGAACATAGCAGTAATTAAGGGATGGCACCTTCATCTTCTCCCCTCGAGGGGCTGTTCCCGTTCGAGTGCTGCTGCCTCACTCTCATCGTGGGCCCAGCACAGGAAAGCAAAAGGGCAAGAGTTACTGCACATAACAGGCCAAAGCAGACAGTCTAATGGTTCCAGCCAATCCTGAAATTAAAAACACTTTTTGATTACTTGCTCTCCAAGCTCGATACACACGCACATCTTCACAAATGCCTGTGCTGCAGGAGGAATTTCCTTCATGTGCTCCTTTACTTGCCTTTGTTGTTGTTCTCCAATTGATTTTCTTTTTTTTTTTTTTTTT
>VZTJ01003620.1:693997-706520 GCA_013397795.1 Orthonyx spaldingii
TATTTCCTTTTTTTTTTTTCTCCAATTGGTTTTTTTTTTTTTTTTTTTTTTAATGGAGAAGAAACGTATGGCAAAAGAGATCTATTTTTTAATTATGTATTTAAGTACATATTATATATGCTCCCGTATGGCTTTAAGGCTGTTAGTTTCAATATCAATATTCCAGCAATGAGGGTGAATGGTCTGGAGTAGTCATTCAGAGGCCGTTCACACTGCAAAAATGAGTGCTGCTTAAAGGAAAGGTTTCGTTTACTTTTTTTTATGAAAAATAACCCATTTTGACTTTTTCCGATCTAAAACCTCTTTATTTCTGAACAAAAGCATGTACCAGGATGCATTCAAGGTAAGTTCTTAGAATTAATAAAACCAGGATTTATGTGCTGTCTACAGAAATCTCTAAGATGTGACTTGCCAAGATTATTTAATGTGACATAAATGCAAATGAAAGAAATCAAATCAACAAAACAAAACTCAGAAAAAAACCCCACCAAACCACCAAACCTCATTTCAAAATATCCAGTGAATATCTTTGTGTAGCAGAGAAATGCATCAAACAATGCATGGATCCCTCCCATCCCAATTTTTATGGCTGGAAAACTGACAGAAAGGAGTAGGGAAAGGGCAATATTCCCAGCATAAGTATATGGAATAGATAATCAGCAATCCTATTTTTATGTAAAAAAACTTGTGCTCTCAGAACGTATTTGAGTCTTTTTGTAGCTCTCCACCCAAGCACATGCTGAAAGAATGTCACTTTGAGGGCAATAAAAATGTGTTCTAGATTAGAATTGCACATAATGAAGAAAGAATTCCAGTCAAAATAGAACGATTCTCATGTTACTTTCTTGGGTTCAAGAATCAGATACAGTTTCCCCTTTTTTTTAACTTATGAATTTGAAAAATGTTTCCTCTTTAGGATATAATCAGGAACATGTGTGAGAAAGATCTAAACTGATGATACTCTCACAAAGCACTGAAAGAAACAGATTTTCAGAGGCAGGATTCTGATTTTGTAATGTATGTACATAATTGCAACTAGGAAGGTGAAAGCATAAATTGCTACAGGCACCGGCACTCAATCCACTTTAAAAAGCAAATAGAAGCGATCTAAAATTCCATATTTAACCCCTAAAATGTTTAAGTCCCAATCCTGCAGGGAACCAAATATCCTTAAAATATATCTACGTAGATAAACAATTTTTAATATCTTGTTTTTAAAAAAAATAATGCAAACAAACAAACAAAAAATCTCCATTGGACCTCTAATTCTACTTTACAACTCTGCCCCTTTGAAATTTAATTTTCATGTTTTTCACCAGTCACACATTTTATTGTTCTATCTAAGAGGCAGTAACCAGAAACGGCCCAGAGCCTACTTGTGCTGAGGACAACATCCAAATTAGCTCTGATATTTTTTAGGAAGGTTTGATTTTGCACATTTTCCAGGAGATTGCTACTGAGAAATAGGGATGTCATAAATTATCCTCTACGTACTACCTGGAATCTGAGTGGAGCAGGTGAAATAACATCACAGAAGTGAAACACAGACAAGAAATCAGGGAAATGAAGTATCTCAACTCATTTCTGTTCAACCCCTTCACTGAGCTGCATTTTATGGCCAAATATCAGCACTCAGAAGTTCTTTGAGGGAGCTGGGGTCAAGCACAAAGACAAATTGCCTCCAAATTTTTCTCCAAGTTCTTCCCTGTGACATAAAAAAGTCCCATCCTGGCCATTCTGCTCCTTTCATACTCATATTAATTATCAGAGTTAATTTTAATCTCCCTTATTCTCTTCGTTTTTTCCTGAGCAAACCTGGGGTTTGTAAACAAGCAAAGCAGAAGTGATGAAAGTACGGATAATGGGAAACTTGGATTTAAATAACTGCACTGAGGACAGGATCTTCCACCCTTGAGTATTTTGGGGGATATATATGAGACACAGTACTAAAACACAATCACGCATTGGGTAAAGCTTAAAAAATAAATTTAAAAAAAGGCTTCAAAGCAGTTGGTATTAAGAAAGCTGGTACTTTGCTTCTCTCCTTGGCCTAAATATTTCTGGGAATTTTCTGAGCATAGATAAGATTCTGTTCTGGTGCAATTGGAAGACAGTAAATCTAAGCTGGCTTCCTCCAGCAGAAGATGTGCCCTTATAAGACAAACTTGAAGAATCATATAAAAACCAACCCAGTCTGAGGGAGGAACACAATTCCAAATGTAACTGTACTGATTTAAAAACAAACAATAGTCCTGTTAGAAGTTGGCAGCATTCCCAATAATAATATTTAAACAAGCAAAGACAGAATACAATATGCACAGGCATACTCCACTATTTTTAACTGACATATTGCTGTATACTTTCTGAGAAAAGTTCAACGAGATTTGTCAAATAACTCAAGGTCTGGCTACTCAAATCCTCGCTGCACTGAACAATGGCCTCGTTTTGCAGAGCTGCCTTTCTGTATTCCATCAAAGCAGTGCTGAGGAGCTGCAGCCCCAGGTGCCACCCTGGTGCCAGCACGAACCTCACACACAACATGGCCTTGCACAGTTTCCTGTGACAAAAAGGGGTTAAATGACTGCTGTGGCACTCTGATTTACAGCTGTGGACAAGCTGTTTCCTGCCTGCCCGTCTTCAGATATTTGGCTCTTCAGGGAGAAAATTTTGGTTTCTCTAGGAAAAAAACCATCTCTGGTGAAAATGCTCTGCTCCAGGAGCTGGAAGTTTTCTGGGAAGCTGCTACAGACTCAGAGCAGTGTGTCCCAACCAAAACTGTACCAGCAAAGCTCTCTGAGGTTTAACTCCTCAACACCCAGCTCATGGCACAATTGGGAATTTTTAGGCTGACACAGATTCACAAGGTCTGTGTGATACTTAAAGACATCCAAGAGTTATGGCTCCACGTTGGGCTCTCCAAAGATTTCTTTATCAGCAAGTGACCAAGTGAAACCCATCAGTGCAGCCCCATGGATGAGATTAGATATGTTTTTAGGTCGCAAGCTAAAAGCTTGCTAATGCTTGCAGGCATTCCTTGTCTAGGAATGTTTGTTAATTTGAACTCCCCTCCCTTGCTGGGTTGCTTTAATCTCCCAACCAGCTGTCTCCCATAAAAAGATATTTCTGTTTTTAGTTACAAATCTGTTTAGAGATAAAACTTGCTCATAAATACACAACTGCATCCATGGTCGGGTTTTTGTTTTTGTTTTGGTTTTTTTGCTGACAGTAGAAAACCAACTCCAGATGAGAAATATTGAACTTTTTTTGAGGATCAGAACACATTTCCTGCTTGCTGGAAGCATGGTACATGTGTTATAGATGCTCTAGATTTTAGGGCTGACATGACACTGTGGAAGAACTCATTGAAACAGCCATTTTTGTCACCTTTTCAGATTTAGAGCTCATGAGATGGGATAAATTGGAGCTCTCTCAGAGACTGGCAGTATTTTTACCTGCAGAACACCCAAATATATGAAATGGACTCAGTATGAGCAACTAAAAAACCTCCTCCAAGCCCCTCAGCTTTTGCTTTTCTCATAATAGCAAACCCAGGAAATTTCTAACTTGTTTTCCCTTCCCTTAATTTCCAGATTTGAACTAAATAAATTGCACCTATTTCTTATTTGTATATTAATTACAGATGCACCAATCCAGAGTTCAGCATTTTTGGGACCAACAGCTTTGAGGACAATTAGGGGCTATAAGCCAGAACCTGTGGTTAAAACACACACGTTTAGGGGATTTTAAAGCATTTTCACTAGAATGTGGTAAGAGTTCTTTAATATACCCAAACCATATTCCTCTTAAAGCAGCCTCCGTCTTCCCAACAGTTCTGGTTTCCACTAAAATGATTGCCAGGCATTTTATTAAAGATAAATTGAAATACTTCTCCCTGTAATGCAAGCTAAGTGTGAAAGAGCAATAGAATTCTGGTGATGAATTTTAGTGCTGCAGAAAGTAACATTTCAGTGATACCACAGCAACATTCTCAAAAATGCTTCTACCCATCATCCCTCAAACCTACAGGAAAACCTTTACTCTCCCAAACCTGTTGTTCCTCCACTGGCCATTTGCTAATTGAGGCTCTGGAAATTTATCTTGCAGTATTAGTTTAGAATTTAGGCATGAATATTTCTGTATATATAATATTCCGGTGTTACCCAGCGTATCTTAATAATTAAAATACAATTTCAAATGTATTTTCATTAATATTTACTTTACTCCTGCTGCAGTTCAGCACCCAATTCAGTGGCAAACTGATTAAAAATATAGTTGCATGAAATATATGAAAATTAAATTCTACTTGTCTCAAAATATCAAGATTTTATGGACAATGTGCCAAAACTCCGTGTTATAGTGTAGAGTATAAATATTTACAATCTAGTTTATATATTAGCAGTTAAATGCTGTGGGATGTATTCATTCTCCCAAGTGAATTCCCATCTGAAGACACTCTGCAGTCTGTCAGTTCGTTATTCCACAAAGGTATTTTATCCAAACTGTCTTCCATGGTAGGCCTGTGTCATTAAGGTCCTGGGGTGATGCGTGCCTTATAAATACCCTGGATCGATAAAGGTGACTGACAGGAGCTAAAAGGAAGCAGAAAACTCTTAAAGATGAAAAAATCCTTCTCTGGTCTTCATTTCAGGAATGTGTTTCCCAGGCACAGGAACTGCCCGTGGCTCCTGCCAGGGCCTGTTCCTCAGGTTTTCCGTCACGGCTGGGTCTCCAGGGGTTTCTTCCTGTGCCATGGGGACACAGCTCTGAGGGACAGAGCCTGGAAAGGGGAAAACTTCAGATCTGGAGAAGAGGCAAAATTAACTGAGGAGAAGATCCCAGAGTGGTTTGGGTTGGAAGGGACCTCAAAGCCCATCCAGTGCCACCCCTGCCATGGCAGGGACACCTCCCACTGTCCCAGGCTGCTCCAAGCCCCAATGTCCAATCTGGCCTTGGGCACTGCCAGGGATCCAGGGGCAGCCACAGCTTCTCTGGGCACCCTGTGCCAGGGCCTGCCCACCTTCCCAGGAACAATTCCTGCCCAAGATCCCATCTAAACTTCCCCTCTTTCCGTTTCTCTTCCATGCCCTGAGATGTTGTCCCTTCCCAGATCTCAGCCACCATCAGCACACTCAGGCCATCCCTGCATTTCATGGCTTTTCTGGGTTTTGCCCAGGAAATGCCTGTTTCTGTCTTTGGAAAAAGGTCTATTTTTGACATATGAATCAATCCTTTTTATCTGAGTGCACCACGTGAATATAACAACCCAACACAATGCTTTTTTTTCTGTGGAAGGACCACATTATGTAGTTATTAACAACACTGAACAATCAAATTTTCCTCTCATTTTTCTGCATTTCTATAATTTTCTTGTTATATAGCTGTTTATAACCATGGATTATCTAACCCCCTCTCTTTGCCATTTGGATGCACAGGCTCTCAAAGAGCTGCTTTCAAGGACTTTAATTGCAATACAGCATTTTGACCCTCCTTGACTCTTTCCTGTTAATTCCATCCCAACAATTCCTTCCCAATATCCCATCTAAGCCTGCCCTCAGTGTGAACCCATTCCCGCTGTCCTGTCACTCCAGTTCCTGATGAAGAGTTCCTCTCCAGCGTCCTTGAAGATCCTTTCTAGAAGGTGCCGTGAGGTCTCCACACAACCTTCTCTTCTCCAGGCTGAACAGCCCCAAATTTGGGAAACTTGAACTGTGGAAAGTTTGAGCTCTGCTCACAATCCACCTTCACACAAGCCATGGGATAACTCTGGGATTGCATTGGCACCAAGAAGTTTGGAAAGCAACCAGAAGCTGAGGTGGAAGTCAGTAACAACAAAAGAAATTCCAGTGGCTCCTACCATCCCTCCAGTCCTGCTGTGCTCACACCTAAACCAGGGCAGAGCCCTGGAACCCTCAGAGCATGATCATAACCAGATTTTACCCAGGCAGAACAAACCTTTCCATGAAAAAACTCAACCTTGGCAAAACGAAGAATTAACCCAAATTTATTTTAAAAGTAATGATAACAATAGCAAGCAGCGACATGGAACTCCTCAGTGCCCCGTCTGTAAATTAATTAAAGAACGTGTTACAGGGAGAATAAATATCACACCCAGGCCTGTGTGGCACAGCTGAAAAATGATCTGACAAGCATGATGCCTCCAGAGGAAGGAGCTGGCAGTTAAACCAGACAGGTTAATACCCTTCTTACATCCACAGGACACTCACTGCTCCCTTGTAACTGCTGGGACTTGAGACTAAAAGCTTTAACCAATAAAAACCATTAAAGCCAGGCAATAAAACAATGTCAGCCACAACAGGCCACATGATTCAGGATCAATACATGGTATTTCCTTTAGAAATCATGGCATAAGGGTTTCAGTCTGAAAATATTTAGAAATGCAGAGGGGGGAAAAAAAACAAACAAAAAATTTAGTCAGGTCTCTATTTAAAGAACCCAACCCAGAGGGCAACAACTACAAGAGATTCATGGTGAAATCACTCCCAAAAGGCTACAAATGAAACATGGACAGATAAAAATGATATGGACATGGGTATGTCTTTGTAGGGGCCGTGGGCTCATGGATTCATCCACAGCTACACTTTGCCTTTGAGAAGATACATGTACACATATATATTAAATAACACATACACATATATATTAAATAATAAATAACATATACACATATGTATTAAATAACAATCCACCAGATATTCCATGGAGCTTCTTCAATTTTTATCTAGCATGCAACAGGAACATAATTACTAATGAGAGCTGATGCCAAGCAATTCCTTTCCAGGATTCAGGCACTACACAAGCAGAATCCCTAGGCCAGTGCTAGGCAAAACTGCCTTGCCATGGAACAAAATTTCCCCAGGAATTGGGTGTTTTGGGTTTCCTGTGCTCTCAGCACAGAGCTTTCTCTGCATGTGAGCCCCTCCACGCCCCTGCACAGCCCAGCAGAGATGGGGATTTTTATCCTCACCAGATCTCCATCACTCTGGGGACTTCCACATTCCCAACACATTATTTAACATATTCAGAAAGCATTCTTTATATTAATATACTACTTAAGCAGCAGGTAATATTCTATAGCAAAGAGAGCTCAATACAAAGGTGAAAGAACACCTTTAGAAGGTTAATTTAGACTTATTTCCTGCACATTTTCTATCAAACCCCATCCCCCTCACCCATTTGCAGTGTCTATAATAAATAACCAAATCTTTACTCAAAGAAAGCTGAGGGAGGACTTGAGACACAAACCCTCTGTGCCAGGGCTGCAGAGGCAGCACCCCTGCTGTGGGTAAAACACAGCTGCCTGTGGCTCCTGAGCATCCCCGGCGGCCCTGCAGCACCAGCATGAGCTGTGCTTGCCCCAGAGCTCTGCAGAGCCCCATTTACGGGGTCTGACAGAGATGGAAAGACAATGTGGATCCCCCACCACTCCAGCCCCGTGATTTTCCAGTGCCACCATCCCTCCTGTCCACGGTACTGCTGCAGGCACGGGTGTTATACCCACACAGGCAGGACATTCCTCTTGCCCAAACACTTGAGCCCAGCCAGGCAACGCCACGCTTTGTTTCTTTATGAAAAAGAACAACAAAAAAATGATATAAAACCATGATGGAGCCTTAATTCTTAACCGAACGACCCCTTTGACATCAAATTACTCTGATATTTCAATTCCTTGTGCCTTAACAGGGCAGCAGCTTTATCTCTCCCATTGTTAAAGGCCTTGGGAAGTAAGATCAGCAATCAAAGTAATAGAAAAAGCAATACAGAACGTATATAAAACCGAGCTGAGTATCCTCAAAGGTTTCTCAGCATGTTGGCTGCTACAAGATCAGGCACCTGGATAGTAAATTACTGGAGTTTGATTTGTGTAACAGGTATTTTGTGTGTGGTTACCAAATTAGCAGAAACAATCCAAAAATCCCCCGCGGTTACCGGCGTCCATGTTCTGTTTTTGAAATGTCATTGCAAGTTTACTTGGGAAGGAGCTTTGAAGGGCAGTTTTCCAGACCCAACTTAAATACATTTTCATGGGTCAATTTCTGAAGAATATTATTGTTTCTATTCTGAATTGTTTGACCTTCATGTTATGAAAATCAAAGTCATGCAAAGCCTTTTCTATATAAACTGAAATTAGGAAAATGTCACTTCTTACATTGGTAAGGGAGGTTCAGAGGCACACACACACATATACACATTGCATTGCAACTCCCAGCCAATTTTCTGTTCCAGTAAATACAGAAAAAGGGAAGATTTATGGCAAGAATAGTTTCCATTTCTTTCTCCATGATTTGATTTTTTTTTCTCCCTGTTATCCATGTATCAGAGAAAATATATTCAAGTAGAACAACCATAAAAAATAAAAAAGGTGAAACTTTTTTGAATGTAGGAACAAATCTTCTGGACTCCCATCTGCTTCTTTTGTTTTTTTTTTTTCTTTGTGGAGAAAATATGGTTTGGGGGGTAGCGGGTGTAATTAGAGCCCTCCTTTTGGGCACACAGGAGAAAGCAAGGTGAGGAATTTCTCCTGCTGAAAGAGTCAGGTCAGGAGGATGAGAAGGCATAGGAGGAAAAATCTTCCTCTGTGTCACCTGACTGACCCCCTTGTGGAACCTGAAAGATTTTCTTCTTCCATGGCTCAAAGTCAATAGATGCAAGAACATAATGACCAGATGACCTTAATGAGGAGTAGAACACTTGCACTGTTTTTCCTGTCGCTAATACCACAAACCCTTCATGCTTTGGTGTCCTCTCCCTCCCTCTGGCACTGCTTCTCTTGAAGTGTAACTCAGGTCACCTTTAATAAAGACTGTTTCTGCCTATTTCTAGTTGGAAATTCAGAATTCAGCCACCACATTAACAGATCCCACTGCTGCTGTTTGTGCTGGTCCCACAGCCACAGACAGGTCAAACACAGTGACACGGACAGAGGGACAGGGAGCAATCATATCTCCCAAACCAGAGGGGAAGGCAGGAAGGTGCTTCAGGATGGCACAGGTACCTCCCAGTGCATGTGGCTCTGTCCTTAAACCAGGCCAATGATTCATAACTATAGATTTTAGCCTGATTTTAAAAGGTATTTTAAATGTTTGTCAATATGTAAAGGCAGCATGACTCGAAATTGGAAAGGCTGGGGAGGCAGAAATCTTCCTTTTTTACCAGATGAGCTCCAATGGACCTGGGAGAGCCCCTGCAGCTTTAGATCTCCCCGGGGATGCACCACCAAAGTCACCATCCCAGGACTGCACAGTGCCAGGTGCTGAGGCTTTGGGAGGGATCAGCACAGGACACATGCAGGGAGAGGGCAAAGGTGTTTAGTGGTGGAGAAGAGGAGGGAAGGTGGAGAGAGAAATGTTCCTTCTTAGAAGGAAGGTTTTGTTTCCATTGGCTTGATTAAAGGCCAAGGCTCAGATCTGAGAGTTCGAAAGCACTCAAAAGACTGCAAATTTAGGAGTGAGAAATGCAGAAAATTCCAAATAAGCACTGATAAGACTTTTGTACCCTGAACCATCTCATATATTCTGTCAAAAAAAGTATTTATTGAAAGATGAAAAGGAGTTTTAAAATAGATTATTGAGACTATTTTTGCAGCCTGTGCCCATAAGCCCCTGTTCTCCAGTGAGTGCCAAGACTGAGGGCTCGGAGGGAGAGAAAAAAATGGGAACTAATAAATTCAGCTTTGCTTTTGTGAGTAAGGCACCCCCTCCCAACCCCATGCTGATAAAACCTTTCTGCCTCTCTCTCTGGCATATTCCCCCTCTCCCTCGATTTTAATTTGAGTTTTTCCCACCTCGTATGTAGCATATGCAGAATCCACGATGGTGCAGGGAATAAAGGTTTCATTAGCACTCATTTGGGATGCAGCAGAACTCCCTCCTGATTTCACAACATGGAAGTGAGGGAGCCATTCCAAATACCTCCTGCTGAAACATTTATAAAGCAACCAGCGCTCTCCCACTTTGCCTTTCACTCCCATCCACTCCCCACCCACACACGCTGCCTGCCCCATTGCAAACTCAGTTTTCTGTGTTCCTAAGACCTGAATAAACAGACCACAGCCATGTAAATGTGCATCCAGTCCTTGTGTCTTCATGGAGATGAATGTAATTTGAACTCCTCTGCTTTGGTGGGGTTTTGGTGATGGGTTGGGAGAAAATAACTAAAATGACTCTACTTAAAAAAAGAATTGATAACCCCCAGCTTTATTTAAATGCCCTTTCAAATTATTAGGAGTTTGGCTTTTTTCTTCCTCATAGAAATCCTGTTGAAAGCTCTTGCAAGGATTCAGTTAACATTTTCTCTTTAAATATCACGCACATCCTGAGGAATCTGTATATTAGAAAAAGTTTCCCTTCCAAAAAAGCTGAAAAACTTTGCCTTTTAGCAAGATGCAATTGTGGGTCTTTATTTTGCCGGCCATGGAAATGAGAAGGAAATGTGTATTTATTTTAGCTAATGGGTAAGTAAAACTCTCAGGATCATGTCTTTGAATGGATCTGTCATTTTAAAGTTAGGTACTGCACATAGTCCCTAATGGGACTGGGGGAAACTGTGCTGGTATGAAAAGCTATTAGGAAGAGTAGGAAACTTTGGGGTGGAATGCAGTGTTAATGAGAGCTCATTATGTTATTGCAAATTTTGACATAGTGCATGTTTTTCTCACAGCCCCAGCTCGCCAAGCAAGGCAAGCTTTAGTTCTCTTAAAAGGTAAAATAAAATTATGCTTCTCCTCTGCCTCCAAAAATAAAAGCAGAATAAAAGGATCCATAATTTAGATCCCTATTACCTGAAATTACTCTAATTACTTAGGATGAAGGAATTTATGGCTTCCAAAACGTGTGACTGGCAAAACAAAGAATATTTAATATCTGCCACCACAAAGAGCAGCAAGGAATTGCCTTTCAGGGAAGATGGATCTGCCACTCCCTGGCTCCAGCCCTCTGGCATGGCTTTGCCAACAGAAGCCAGGAGCCTCATTTGTTCAGTGCTTGCTTTGCAGCGTTACCTCCTGCAGGAAACACGAGACCATTCCTTCTCCTGGTTTCCAAACTAACAGTGATTTAAGAATGGAAGCTATTTTTATTAGTTTGAGACAGTTTCTTAATGACATGATTTAGAGAGGTTATTTTGGAAGGTTAGAAAAATGCACACAGACTTCCCTGTGTGGAGACACTGCCCCTGAGTCGCCCTGGAGTCACAGGTTCTCCAGGAAGAGGGAGACACCAATTTTTTTTCACACCAATTTAGTTACAGTTTGAAGCATCCTAAATAAAAAGTGTAAGTTTTCCTTATTCTTCTTAACTTTTCCAGTATTAAACAGCATTGGGGCAAACCAGACTTTCTGTTCCATTCCAGTGACTGTTTCAATTCGCTGCATGAAAAAGTGGCAAAATTGTGAACAAAATAAAAATGATACCGAGACAAAATTTCCTGATCTACACCTTTATCTATTGTGAGCCCTTATGGAAAATCAAATAAAAAATATAATAATAATTTTAAAAAATGAGTGCAACAAACTCTATAAACTACCAAAAAACGTAGTGGCCCTTCTAGGACACATCTTTGGATGAGACTGGGCTTCTCTCTGCAGGTAAATATTCTTTTTTTCTTTACTCTTTCCAGGTAAATATTTTAGACTCTTTTTAGAAGAATACACAACCTGTCTGCATCTGCTGGATGACTAAAGGAAACTGTCTCATTATTACAGCAGGAGCATCACAGTCACACAGTCAAGACTGTATCAAATCTGATAAAAATTCAATTCTTCCTTGTCTTACAGCTGGACAAGAAATGAGATCAAGTCTGAATCCCAGCTTACAATGGGATTTCTCTGCCTATTTGTATTCTTTAGCATATTTTACAGTCTTTTCCCACCAGAAAATTAGAAGTGATTTAGTCCATTTCTTTTTTCTTTCAATACTCAATTTAAGGCATTCTTGTGTGCATAACTCCGGCATGAGTTTGTTTTGAAAACTTAAATTCCCCACTCTGTACATTCTAAATTTAGTCTAATTGCTGTTGAGCAGATAATGCCCAACACAGAAAAATGCCAGAGCAGCTCTGGATGCGCCTCTGTGCTGTGCAGAGGTGAAGCCAGCAGCAGAAACAAACGGAGCTGCACAGATTCCAAAGCAGAATCACAAACACTTGTGCTGCTTTGTCTGTGCCTGGAATGCAGCCTCGCTGCTGCAATGCACTGACAGAGGGTGCACAGCTGAGAAAAAGCTGGGAAATTCATTCTGGTTTTATAGGGTCTAAACCAGGAGGGTTCTAATTCTAACTGCTCTTTTTGGACACACCTAAATCAATAAAGAATGGCAATAACAGCAATCCATACTTGTTCTCATCACCCTTTATTCCTACTGTTTATTTCTTGTGCCCTTCACCAAGAAAAGAAAAAACATTTTTTCCTTGTAAAGTTCTGTTTGTATTGCAAGTCCTTAAGAGGGAAGCTGCTGTTGATATTTCCTTCCTTCCTTCCTTCCTTCCTTCCTTCCTTCCTTCCTTCCTTCCT
>VZTJ01003620.1:706922-826490 GCA_013397795.1 Orthonyx spaldingii
CCCTCCCTCCCTTCCTGCCTTCCTGCCTCCCTTCCTGCCTCCCTGCCTCCCTGCCTCCCTGCCTCCCTGCCTTCCCATTTCCTGATCCTGCTGCTTTTTTCCCCACACCACACCACCACCAACTCATTTTGACACTGAAGATAAAGTTCAGTACAATAACCTAAGCTCATCCTGTGCTGGAAAAATAAGAACCCAGTGTTTTCTCCAAGGGTCAACGAATTTCAGGTCAAACACAGCCAAGCAAAGGCACAAGTGGTAAACAAGGTCTGGTGCCACCAGAAGCAGAAACATGAGGCCTCTTACACCTCACACATTATATTCTGTTAAAGGAAGATGAATTAATTTGAAGGAAATATCTTGATTATGTTTCTGCACAAACACAGCAGAGTTCTTATTTGCATAGCCTACAGTATACACTAGCACACATTTGCTTAAATAACTGTTACCTTTTAGCACAATTTTTCTTCATTTCTATGGGTTTTTTCCCACAAATGGGCAGAGATGACAACAAAATAAGTGACTAATTTGACTTCAAGCCCATTTGCTTTGATGACAAAACACAGTGCTGTAGAAATTAGCCAGTTTCACCTGTGGCTAATATATTTTTAAAATACCTCATACGTACCTTGGCTAACTCTGAAAGCTGCTCACTATTTCTATGTAGCTGTTTACAAATAATCAAACTATATTTTGGATGCTGTAGAGTAAATCTAAAACTCTTGGGCTTTTTTTGGCTCAGAATTTGATTTATAGCTCTGCAGGCTGGTACAGCTGAGGGAGGAAGCCCCGTTCTGCCCATTCATCACACGTCAAGTCAGCTTTGAGAGCATTCCCTGACAGGGCAGGAAAATCCAGGGGTGAGTTCCATCCCACATGGATGCAGTGCAGCACAGCCACACCCTCCCTCATTCCTGGCAGGAGTTCCCTGCATTCAGCCCCCAGTCTCCACATTAACAGCCAAACCTGCTGTTATGAGGAGTTTTTAAAGGAACTCCTCCAAATTGACGTGTGGTACAGAATTTCAGCCAAAAAATGGAAAGCATGGAGAGGAACAAAAGGTGCCAAACTAGAATGGAAACAAGATATAAACCAGCAAGGTTTCTGCTGCTAAATCCAGTCATATTATACTTTGATTTATGTCAAATCTTCAAAATATTGTCTGCAAACATATGGGACTATTGAAAATCACAGAGTCAGAGAATGGTTTGGGTTGGGAGGGACTTCAAAGATCTTCTCATTCCACCCCTGCCATGGCAGGGACACCTCCCACTGTCCCAGGCTGCTCCAAGCCCCAGTGTCCAACCTGGCCTTGGGCACTGCCAGGGATCCAGGGGCAGCCACAGCTGCTCTGGGCACCCTGTGCCAGGGCCTGCCCACCCTCCCAGGGAACAATTCCTGCCCAAGTTCCCATCTAGCCCTGCTCTCTTTCAGTATCCCATGGGAGCCAGAAATCCTCATTCATGATACTGTTTGGGGCAGGGGTGGGGTGACAAGAAAACCCAGTCCAGGAGCACCCTTTGCATTTTGCCCACACAATTAACACAAACTATTTCCCTAAGGTGTGGGTTGAACAATCACTGACTCTGATCCAGAAAATTGTGCATTTGCTCAAACTGTAGGAGTCAATCCCAGCTCCAGTGAACATTAACATGCTGAATAACATGCAAAATAAATGATGTGTTCTACCACCACAGTCAGTGCTATTGTGCTTTGTCTGTACAGAAAGCTTAAAACACAGCCTTCCCTCATTTGTATTGCATGCAGGCAGGGCATTGTGTTAAAGAGTTCTTGACTTAGGGATTAAAAGTGAGCTGGAGAGGAATGCAGAAATTTCTTCTGCAAAGCATTCTGGTTTTCTGAATACCTTAACATGCCTTTATTTTCTTCTGAGGGAAACCACAGGAATGGGTGTAAAATGTTGGCATGTTTCTGAAAGCAGAAACTACCCAAATTTCATACAAGAAAGACACAGATAACTGTAGTGCTGGCATTCTTCACCGTTTTGTCAGAAACCCACATTTTTGCTTTCCCTATGGCCATCCTCTGGGCAGCCTGGGGTTTGTCTTAATCATTAAAGATATGATTTGCAGATTGCATCCCTTTCTCTCTCACACATCCATTCTGATCTCAGAACAAATTTATCAGCAGGGAACTTCCATGTCACACTGTATTCATCAAATAAATACAATTATTCACACTGGAACCACAAACCCTTATTGAAATATAACCTGCTGAAGATCACTACTTTTTTATTCCACTGCAAGATGTAGATTTCTTGGGATACAAGAAGATGAAGAAAAAAGTCTATTCCAGGGTACTTCTAGAGTGGTACTTGTAGGTTTCACAGAATCATAATCACAGAATCCCAGAGGGTTTGGGTTGGAAGGGACCTCAAAGCCCACCCATCCCACCCCTGCCAGGGCAGGGACACCTCCCACTGTCCCAGGCTGCTCCAAGCCCCAGTGTCCAACCTGGCCTTGGGCACTGCCAGGGATCCAGGGGCAGCCACAGCTTCTCTGGGCACCCTGTGCCAGGGCCTGCCCACCCTCCCAGGGAACAATTCCTGCCCAAGATCCCATCTGACCCTGCCCTCTGGCAGTGGGAGCCATTCCCTGGGTCCTGTCCCTCCAGGCATTTGTAAATGATCTCCCTCAAATTTCTTTAGCCAGATGTGTCATGGGATTCTCTCTTGCCCTAGAGAGGAAAACCTCAGGCCATGGAAATGAAAAGGCGTAGAGCAGAAACTAAAACTGGCCCCAGAAGAGCCTGACCCAAGTTTTCAGCAAAAATCAATCCTGAACCCCCACATTTCTAATAGAAAACAGAATAAAATTTTAAAAAGTAAATAATTTGGACATTTCCATAAAGACACCACAAATTCTCCAGGCACAAGGAGCACCAGTGACACAGGGATTGCTGTGGTGCAGGCCTCGGCAGTGAGGCCTCATTCAAACAGCAAATCCCATTGTCTGTAATTACCATTGGTGCTCACCGTCCCAGCGGAAAGCCTTGGTTCCAGCACTATCAGAAAGGCAAAGACGTCCTTAATCTGTCAATTAGAGCAAGAAAATCTCCCCAGCTGCAGTTTTTCAAATTGTGCCAACCCCCTTCCTGCCCCAAACCTATTTTAGGTCACATTTGGTACCCGCTGAACACCCAGAGCTGATTTACAGCCCCAGTGGCACCAGACCTGCCCAGTTTGTGTCCAGCCCAGGAAATGACAGACACCCTCAATCCCACAAAAACTCAGGAGTCCAGACTGTTCCACCCCCCTGCTGACCAGGCCGGTGGTCACCCCAGTGTCCCTCCCCGAGGAGAGGACAGTGACAGTGCCTGGACACTGCGCTCCCCTGCCAAAGGATATTCCAGGCTCTCAAAACCCACCTGCCTCAGCAAGCTCTGCCTCTGGGTGATTCAAACCATTTTACCAGGCTGAGGTTTTGATATTGGTTTTATAAATGTCTTAAGGGATAGAAAAATATATTCCATGAGCTAGAGATTCACTGAATATGCTATGATGGTACATAGTGCACCTAGGCCTAGACTAAAATAAAAGAGCTGTAATTGGTCTCTTGTCCATATTTAAGGTAAAATAAGTGCCTGGATTTCCAGAAGCACAGAGCTCAGATCACTCAGACTGAATTTGGAAAGTGCTGAACAATTTTGAAAATGAGGACAAACTTTCTTTTTTTCAGACTAAATATGAATAAAATCTAACCCGAGGCTGCAGTTCTCTGAAAATCCTACTGCCCTATATTTGTTTTTCACTTCTCGTCTGGTTTTACACCCATATACAGGAAAAAGTCTTCAGTTTCCTGCCTCCATCCTGCTTTTCACCAATACTTTTCCTAGTGGAAACTGAATATCAATATGAGTCAGCCTCCCAAAGCCATAAGTTGAGTAAAAATCTGTAACTACACTAAGGGAGTTCACTCTTTCCTACCTAAAATACTGTTAGGATTTTGCTAAAAAAAGAGATCATGATAAAAGCAGGGTACAGCTTTTATATGTGTATATGAAGTAGACACATCCAGCAGTTACAGTTCAAAATTTAATTACTCAATTTTCCATTGGGAAGCACATCCTATTCTCCCTGCCCCTATGTTTGCTATTTACTGCTAAAGGAAAAGATTAATACCTGCAATAAAGAATCAATAACATTATATTTGCAGCATATTTTCACTCTGAATTTAGACCAACATGGTTCACCAAGGAGTCTGAAGGGCTGCTTCAAGTCCTCTGAGGTGGGAGTTCTAGAAACTTCAGTTTCCAATTAATAATTTCAGCTGAACAGGCACAATAAGTGAGAACTCCACAGCTTTTTAAGCTTGCCTGACTATAATTACTTTATAATTGTAAGGAATAAAGATTTGTCTACATGGCAGATGAATCTGCAGCATTGCTGTGTTTCACAAACCGTCAACATATTTTATATAATCTCCTAAGGACCTTTAAATGCACAGCTTGAGGGGGAAAGATGCAGCTCTCCAAGCTGTCTGTGCTCAGAGCACATTCCCCTCCACTTTCAAACCGAAGATGAAAATCAGAGCAGAAATTTCCCTTTGCCACCACATTTCAGAGCATAAATCTTTGTCTTACAGTATTTATCACAATTGCCCTCAGTTATCAAGTCCTGTAAAAATCCTCCACAAGCAAAAGAACACAGTTACCAATTTATATTCCTTCAGAGAGACAGAATCTCATGGCCACAGGGCTGGGCTCCACTGCTGTGCCCACTGCAGGCACAGGAGCATCTGGCACGACCTCAGCCCTCCAATCCTGCTTAGACCTGGCACATTTCTCTACTCTAATTCTTGAATTTGAAATATTTTGTATAAGCCCATTGCTTTAGCATTTTCTTCAGCATCTGCTATGGCCAGGGTTTTATGTTTGCTAACAAAACCTTCATGCTCCTATTTAAATTGAATTAAGAATGCAAATTACACATGCACCTTGCTGGTTAGAAACTCACAGGTTCTTATTTCCTGATCTGACTTTCCTTAAGAGTGTGGAGCAGAACATTAAAAGTACCCCAGGAATTCAATAGGGAATGGAAATGACATTGGACCAAAGTGAAAGGGCACTTTAAATGACAGAATAATTAAACCATGTTATTTCACACCTGGAAGTCCAGCAACTTAACATCAAACTGATTGGAATTTCCAAGTATTGTCCCACAGAAAATTATCATTCTTCAACTCCTCCCCAGTCGTATAAGAAGGTTAAATATCAAGTAATTATGGAATCAAATATTAATAATGAAATGTCAGTTCTGGTCTGGAATCAGATGTTCTAAAATCACTGACACGAGGGAGGGACACTGCCCTGAACTCCAGGAGTCTGGATTTGCTCTGGTTACAGACCTGGGAATGTGTTTTTCCAAGCTCATGTAGCACCAAGGGTCACTCAGGTAACCAAGGCAGGCAAATCACGGGAGGTGCTGGACAATTACAAATCTCGGAGCGTGAGGAGTTTAAAAAGAAAACACAAAAGTTGCATGGCCCTGAAGCAAACTTGTAACTGTGTGGTTTTTTCACTACAGCTCAGGATACTAAAATTACCTTTAAACATTTCTAAATCCAGCGTTGTTCAATACAGACTAGCAAGCATATATCACTCTCCTAAACAATATAATTTTACCATTATAAATAATTATCCCAAATAACAATAAGAACATCATACATATTATTTTTGGGAAATCATTAGAACTATTCAAGCATCTTGCTAGAAAGTCAAGGTTATAAAATAACCAATAATGCTCCTGATATTTGGAGGTCTTGGTGTAATTAAAAGATTGTGTTTAATACAGCAAGAGAAGTTAGTGCTGTGTGAGTACAAGTATATATGTAAAACCTATATTGGTTCCAATTGAACTACTTATTTAGCAACTAAATATTTACAGGTTGAAGTTCTTTGGTTCAAAATTCTAAAGATATGTAATTTGTGAGTGATTTAAACACCTTTGCTGCTCTATACAGTTGTCAGTCTCTACCAGGGCCTGTAGATTGCAATTAAAAAAATATTGACCTATAATTATTGTACTGAAGTTAATAATAATAATATTTAAGTGGGATTTGGGTTTAAAAAGTCAGGTGGGATTTAGAGGGGGGGCTGAAGGGGAGGGGAGGAAGGAAAGTTATACAAAAACAGCTGATAAAACAATATTAAATTAAATACAAAATTCACTGGTGATAAGTGAACTCTACCAAGCTCAAAGTTCCAGTTCAGGCATTCAGAAGTCCAGGAGCTTATCTAGGCTTATCAGAAACAGCTAAATCCTCTGGGTCTGCAGAACTGAGCTGAAATCTTGCAAGAGAGCTCTGCTTCTGCTTAGAAACACTTCACAGACATTATTTCATTGCATTTCAACATTTTAATTATCACTCTGATTGGGACTGGGTAGGCTTATGAAAGTGAAAAGAAAAATGAGGGTGCTGTTTTTAGAATTTCCATAAAGATTCCTCAGTCAAAGTTCAAATTATCTACAAAAAAAACCAACCCACTTTCAATTTTGGGATTGGATCAGGGAGGAAATGCAGGGGTTTGTTTGCTTTTTTGGATTTTGAAGCTCCATTTATTATCCAGACCTAGTCAAACTAATGAACCATGGAAAGGGATATTAATTTTAGAACTCACCTAGCATTGTTCTGGGATCTGATGGAAATGTCATCAATAATAGAAAACATATCTAGCGTGCAGGCAGCTTGTCAACAAGATGACTGAGTCCTGCACTCTTAAATTGGTTATTTTAGCTCACATAAGTTCTTATTGACATGGATATATCTGAAACAATCCTCCCAGACAGAGTCGTGAGGTTTGGCAAGTTCTGAAGCCAAGATAAGCTATGGAGCACATCTTTCCAAAGGTCAGGATTATTTATCTCCTTCAAGAGAGGAGCCAGTGACGAGCAGGAACCTACAGAAATGTGTCCTGGACGTAGGAACACGAGCTACCCAACAAGACAAATTTTTATTTGCCACAGCCAACATTTTGATCAGAAATTGTAGTTGCTATTTGTTAATGCTCCACTTTGTTATTGAAGGGATTTCTCCAGGATAACCAGGGCTTCCCAGCCACAGCTTCAGCCTGTAGAGCAGATTGCCTTTGAAAGCCCAGAGAAGCTCTGCTTAGGCAGAGCCACTGCTCTGACCTGCCCTGCTCCCTCGGGCTCTGCAGGACCTGCCCTGTCCCTGCCAGCAGGAATTTCTGCCTAGAGAGACATCCTGATATTGCTGGAAGCTGCAAAGCCTCGCTGGTGCTCTCTCTTGTTCTGAAGCCCTTCCATCAGGCCCTGCTGCTGCTTCCTTTCTCCTACAAGCTCCTCACTTGGCTTTGCTCCTCCAGGAGCAGAAATGCAGAGTTTTGGCACATATCTTGCCTTTTCCATCTTCTCCCCACGGGAAGAAAGAATAAACATTGTGGGTTCATGGTGGGATTTCATTTAGCAGCTGCTTCAACCCTCTCTGAAGCCAACTGAAAGTTTCCATTGAGCTCGGCACACTTGGTTGGGTGTTTTTATTTATGCTGCAGCACACCAGAGTTTTACAGGGAATGGTGGAAGAGTCACTTTTTAAAGACACACCAAAGATTGAAGTGCAATCATTAATTCCTAAGTCTGATACATTCTGCAATCTCTTGTGCAGTTTGTTATCTACACACACGAGCACAACTGAAAAATTTGTCTGTCACCTGCCACTAACTCTAATTGGCTTCATGCAAACCCCTTCAGGTGCCTGAACAAGTGGATGAACCTCAGGAATTTCCTGTCCCAAACTTGGTCAGTGGAAGCCTGGAAGAAGGGACTGGTCCACTCACAACACTCCTAATACTCCCAGTGTGAAAAGAACTTTTTTACTGCCGGATTCCACCAACCACTCTTGGGATTATCACAGAATCCCAGAATGGTTTGGGTTGGAAGGGGTCTTAGAGCTCATCTCGTTCCACCATGGCCTTCACTACTTCCAGGGATGCAGCTTCTTTGGGAAACCTGTCCCAGTAGTCTGAAGAGGTGAAGCGAAACTAAAAGAATTTTTAGACACAAGGGAATAATTTTAGTGACCAGCCCTGCCATGAACATCTTGGTAGTGAGAACCTCACTGACCAAGCCCAAACCACAGAATCCAGGGGTGATTTCAGACCACAGCACCAATTATTACATTCAGAAAGTTCTGACACCTTCCCTTTTCAATACAGGACAAACCACTGAACTGACTCTGCACTGATATACGGGTGCTTAAATGTTCCCTCTTGCAGCACTTTTCTGGCAGTGAAGCTCAGCCAGGACTCTGAGGTCTCTCTGGCATGCAAAAACAATTCACATAAAATTATCATGACTCATTTGAAGGAAGACAAGGGATTGTACAGAACTGTGCTTTCCATAGGAACCCAAAAGGCACAGAATCTGGGCTGCAATGTCCAGCTCTGAGCTACTTATTTCTCATTCTGTTCCATTTTCAAGATACAAATTACATATTAGGCTGAAAAATCAAACCCAGTGAACTTTCTGGCTATGAAGATTTGCAAACAGCACATTTATATCAGGTGTGGATTTCTTTTTCATTATTAAAAGACAGCTCTAGCAGTGACGTAAGTGACATTAGACATTTACTTTCCGAGTCACAGCCAGGTGGTGTTTTCCCCCATATGAGGCAATTGGGGGAGGAGTATTTTACTTTTTCTATATATGTATATGCATATGTATATACACACACATATACATGCACATATATATTTTATGTGTGTGTGTGTGTGTGTGTGTGTATATATATATGCATACATAATTACACTTATGAATACATACATAAAAATAAATGCGATGTCACGAAGCAAAGTGCACCTGGGTCAGGGCAATTCCAAGCACAGGCCCGGGCTGGGAGGAGAAGGGAGTGAGAGCAGCCCTGGGAGAAGGCAATGGGGGAGCTGTGGGTGAGAGCTGGGCCTGCCCCAGCCCAGAACCCCCTGCCCTGGGCTGAGCCCAGCGTGGGCAGCAGGGGAGGGGGGATCCTGCCCCTCTGCCCTCAGGTGAGACCCCACCTGCAGAGCTGCCCCAGCCCCGGGGCCCAGCACAGGGAGCCCCTGGAGCTGCTGGAGAGAGCCCAGAGGAGGCTCCAGGAGGAGCAGAGGGATGGAGCAGCTCTGCTGGCAGGAAAGGCTGGGAGAGCTGGCATTGTCCAGCCTGGAGAGGAGAAGCTTTGGGATGAGCTCAGTGTGGCCTTGCAGGGCCTGAAGGAGCTGCAGGAAAGATGGAGAGAGACAATTGCCAAGGGCTGGAGGGACAGGACCCAGGGAATGGCTCCCACTGCCAGAGGGCAGGCTCAGATGGGATCTTGGGAAGGAATTGTTCCCTGGGAGGGGGGGCAGGCCCTGGCACAGGGTGCCCAGAGAAGCTGTGGCTGCCCCTGGATCCCTGGCAGTGCCCAAGGCCAGGTTGGACATTGGGGCTTGGAGCAGCCTGGGACAGTGGGAGGTGTCCCTGCCATGGCAGGGGTGGCACTGGATGGGCTTTGAGGTCCCTTCCAGCCCAAGCCCTTCTGTGGTTCTGTGATGTCACTCGAGAGCCCAGCACCGAAACCCAGCCTTTGTCTATCAAACAGAACCCTCCAGGAGTGTGAATGGGCACAGGACTGGCTGCCCAGCACCATCCCAGCAAAGGCTGCCCTGGAGACACTTTCTGTAGGGCTGGAGATAATCCTGCTTCAATATTAACTTCATCTTTGGCCTTTCTCAAGCAGACACGGGGATTGCTTTGCCAGGCTAAATTTTTTCACCGTTAATATCTTCACAGGAGGAATAGTGCTCCAGAAGTACCAAGCTGAAACCACCAAATAGATTTCACACTGGGCTGGACCACCAATTAGATGGAAACTTCAGTCCCATGGCACAAGTTTAGTGCTTTATTCATTCTCCTGTATCTATTATTTATCAGCAAGGAGAGACTGAAGAAGAAATGGAGAGAAAGCAAAATCCTGCAGTGTAATGCAAAGTCTTAATCTCTCAGCTATGGGAGTTGAAAGAAGCTGAAATGAGTGACTGAAATGTGGTCAGTCACTTCACTGCTGCCCTCACTGGACAGTAGGGTGACAAGAGACTCCTTTTCCCTCTGAGGGTTACTTAACTGGAGGCACATGAAAAGTGAATTAGTGCCTTCTCAGGGGAGCGTGGGTTCCAGGACACAGCCCCGGCCCACTGAAGAAACAGCAGGGGAAAAGCTGAACTCTAAAAGACTTGTTAGGCAGAAAATTAATCATGTTTTTACCCTGTGTTAACAAAGATTTTGTCAAAGAATAAGCAAAACCAGTTTAGTTTGAAAGCTGCCTCGACTGGAGGGAGAAGCAGGTCAGAAAAGAAGCAACAGACAGGAAAGAAGTGCAGCTTTCAGGCTGAAGAGAGAACAACCCCCATGCAGAACTGATGACACCTCACTATTAATATTCAAAGCTGTATTAAAGGCCTAAGACTCTAATAGAAAATCCAGGGTCCCATTACCTGCATCTATTGCTCCTGCTCTGCTACAGAAACAGCCTGAATATTCTACTGGCTGGGAGCATGAAATTATTTCACTGGCTGGAGTGAAACTTTGTGCACTGTTCCCCTGATAAGCAATCACTGGAACTCCCAGGACGGCCCCAAAGTATCCCTCAGATATCCGGGATGCTCGGCTCTTTATGAACACCCTGAATTATACATGGAAGCAAATGGAAACACATCACAGCGCTCAGCTGCTGCAGTATATCCACATCAAACCAACCCCACCACAGCCTTATTTTGCATCCAGTGAACTCCAAGTACATTTCCATGTCGAGTGCAGCAGGGTAATTGGACTTGTCCTAACGAAGCCATAGATCCACATGCAGAGGGGAAGATTTAATGGAGGAACTTGTAATTACCTTGCTGCATGCAAATGATGGCACATTTCCCTCCAGGCTACAGTTGCTGGCTATCCAATCTCAGCCACAGGGCAGATACATAAATCCCGCTGATCCCATTCCCCAGACTCCCTGGGAGAGGCGTGTAACCTTTTTTCCACTCCCTTAGCACAGCTTTTCTTCAAGGAAATCTAGTCCAATAGTTAGAGTTAGCACAGACTTCAGCATGCAAACATCTCTTCATCTGAAATTAATTCCAACTCCTACCCGACACTTCAGCAGCTCAATCCTTCCACCCCCAAAAGAGTTTATTGCCCTCCCCATCTGGCTCAGAAAACACAGAACAAACAGATTTGCCTCAAATGAAAAAAGTTTTCAGTGATTTCTCAGCACCATAAAGAACCCTGGAAACCACAGTGCTTCTGGATGGCAGGAATATGTATTTGTCACCCAGAGAGGCACCCGGGTATCCACTCTGCCTTGGGAAGCTGCATCCATGTATTTGTGCAATCCCTTCTGGGCCCAACAGGAACAAGAGCAAACCAGAGGTTTCACACATGGCAATCCACACCTTTCATCTGAGGAGACAATCCATGCACCTGCTCTGCTCCCTTCCTTACTCTGAGTGCATTTACTCCACATCTCACACTCTCCACAGGTCCCTGGGATGTCATGCCCCTTCAGTATCAACAGTCAGCCTCCCTCCTAGGACTGAGAGTTCAGGCTTGGTGATTCTCTTTGGAGTAATGCCCTCACACGTAAAAGTCTTGTTCTTCAGCTGCAGGAGCACTTCTGCCGTTTCAGTTCCTCTCACGTGATTTAACCAAAAGCACCCCAACTCTCACTTCTAAAGAAGAACCAACTTTTCAGGCATTTTTCTGCCCTGCTGGCTGCAGGCTGCTCCTGCATCTGAGGTGAAGCATCATGGCAGAACCTCACACCATGAGAAACTCACAGCTCTCTGCAAGAAAAAATCTTCCTTCAAAGCCTTCGTCACTCACCTTTACCTTTCAGCCATTTAAATCCTCACCTGTAGGCCAGTCAAGACATGGATTAGGAATTTCCAGCCTGATTGAGAGTCTAATCCCCTTCTCTCTTTGCAGTCTGGGGGTGAATTGAATCCCGAAGTACCACTGAGCATGGAAAAGGCAAAATTGCTGGGAACTGCCAGAGTTTTCTCCAAATTTTGTAAGACAAAGTTATTTATTTTCTTCAGAACATATCCTGAAGACACATTCCTTGAGCCCTGTAAGTCAAGCACCTGGAGAAGTTTAACACATAAATATATGGCTATGGAAGCACATGGGAACTGCCGAATATTTGGTTCCCCGGCCTTCAAAAAAATTAAATCATCGTTGTTGTTACGAATTGCAGCGTTGTATTTACGAGGGGATATTGATCTCAATTTTCTCTCCTTCACATTGAAATAATGCAATTGCTTACTTCACTATGGGAAATCAGGGGACTTTAAATCCTTTTGAAGAATAGCTGTGAAGTCTTCAGTTTTACATAGTATTAATCAGGCCTGAAGTCAAGTGGCAGAAAGCCAATAGTGGTGTTTTAAAGTGAGGAGGGGAAAGCTGAAAGTCTCAGATTCTCTGCTGGAGCATCAGGGATACGTTTACACCCAGGTTCTGGACAGGAGTGGAGTGAAAAAGCCACTGGGAACGCACAAAGATCATTTCCCATGGGTCCACCTGGAGTAAATCCATGCAGGAGGACAAGGAAAATCAGTGTTTCTGCTGGCAACCTGGTAGGAAATAGCCCAGAGGGATGTCCTGCACTGCTCAGAGGCTGAAGGAAGGAGCCCACATCGAGGGAAGTGTGGCTGTGGAAGTTTCAAATGGAAGGAAGGCAGGGCAAAGAGATCTTCTGCTGGGTCACAGATCCGTGTGGGCTCAAGGACTTGAATCCTGGAATTCCAGCAGGGGCTGCTTCTTGCATGCCTTGGTGTGCTCCATGTCTGCCCAGCTTCTCAGAGCTCCACAGGCAGCACAGTCCTACAAAGATGCTCAGAAGACATCCTTATCACCTAACCCAGTGAGGTTTTGTTTCAGGAGATAGTAAATGCACCAAAATTTATTACTGCCATTAGCATTTTCACATTGCATTAGCAAGGAGCAGAAAACTACATGGAATTCATTAAAACCTTCTGGGTTTGGAATACTGGGAAGTGGAAAAAATAATGGATCCTGCAAGGAAGGGAGCAAAATTTGCCACCTGAGACCCACAGACACCTCAAACAGGGCAGGCAGGACAGCTGAATTTTGTAGAGACATTCAGCTATCATGAAGATCACGAGTCAGCTTTGAATTTTCAAATCAGCAACAAAACCCCAAGGGTTTTTTTGCTGTGATATGTAGCAGCTGCAGTGGAGGTTTCTCATGCCCTTTAACTGGTTTTCTGGGGGAAAGAGTGAGCATATGTGCTCGGAGAGTGTGCTGAGAGAGCCGCAGCACCATCAAGAGCTGACGCTGCAGAACACTTTCCATCATTTATTTAAAGTGGTCTGAAAAATCTTTGGAAAGCATATTCCATTCTCAGAGATCCAGCTGTGAAGATACTTATCGGAGTACACACTAGACATGTTCCTTTGGTCAACTTCTTCCCACACATCCTTGGAACCATTCCTGCTCCTCTTCAGTGTTTACAGGCCTGAGATTTTTGCAGATTGTTATCACATCCATTAAGCTACACAACGCAGAACTGCAGGCAAGAAAAACACTGAGCTGACCTTGCAGGGCTGCCTGCGGCCTCTGGAATGACACAAAACCCACTCAGAGTCAGGGGAGTCAAAAAGTTAAAGGGGAAGAAGGACAGGGAAACAACAGTTTAGATAGCTGTGAACTGCGTGCTGAAAAGAGCCCTGTAAGACAGAGTCATTAATTTCCTGGGTCTGGGGAAAGAGCAGAGAGAATCAGTGACCAAGTCAAGAACCAGGACTGGAGTCTATGAATAAGGCATTCTTTTGCTTCAAACACAGCAGCCAAACACCAGGCCTGTTGGATAATTAAGTCTTACAGCCTTGCTTGCTCACCCATACTCGATTTACACACACATTTAACACTAAACACGGTAGTAAAACACAGCAACAAATTTCTGTAGAACAGAAATTTTCTGAGCACTCTCGTGAGAATTTTTAATACTAAAGCTTTGCTGCCCTTTCAGCTCTGCAAGCCCAAGGGGCAGAGATCCTGTGCCTGGGCAAACTCTGGACACAGCTTCTTCTCTGCAGCATGAAATCCTAACAAATAGGGCTGGAAGGGGCTCAATAGGTCAGCTATACCACACTCCTGCCCAGGGCAGGACCAACAACACCCACATAGGCCATGGCAAAGATTTGCCCAATTCTCCCTGAAAACCTCTGGTGCTGGATGTTCCCCAAGCCCAAGGCAATCTCTTCCAGTCCTCTCCCTCTTTGCCATTTGGGTGTCTTTCTAACATCTATCTAGTTCTGGGCTGCAATTCATAAATATTTATTGCTTCTTTTCTTAATCAAGAAGGGAGCAGCTCCCTCCTTTCCTTGCTGCAGCAGCTTTAACAAACGTGAGCACTGTGAATATCCACAAATCAACAATCCAGGAGGGGACACTGGCAGGAAATGCTGATGCCACCTGCTCGTGTGCTGAGAGAACGTGTGTTTGGGGACAGGCAGAAAGAAACCTGGTTCAGCAACAACTCTGCTGCTGTTGAATTTTGTATTTCTCCAAGCGTGGGGAGATGGCAGGAAATTCCACAAGAGAACAGACCAAGCACTCATCGACTCCCAGACCTTCCCAAACACTTAGAATAAAACCCAGCAGAAAAAACCCGAACGAAGCATTAAAACAAAATGTACAAATAGGGGCACTGGTGATTCTTCTTGTGGGTTTTTCCTGTGCTGAGAAAATAGGAAAGTAAGTTTTGAAATACCAAGCAAGGGGCAGAACTGTGCTTTGGGGAGAAGGAGGGGTTTGTATGTGTTTATTGGGGACAGATTCTCCAGGATCTGGAGAGCCTGTGTGAACTACAAGCCTCCATATATCCAGCCTGCAGTCTCCAGCTGTCTTGGAATTCCTGTGCCAGAGAGTCTGTTAAGAAATCTGACAGTGATTTTAATAAGTAGGCACCAATCCCTTCAGCAGTCTGTGTTTGTCCCTCCTCACCTTTAGCAGCCGGCGTGTCTGACGTGGATGTGGCTCAGGCTGGAGCAGGGGGTACATTTCACCCTGTCCAGCCCTTTCATACAATTTGCTGCATTTCTGGCCCCTATTTAATAACCCATGTAATTAAGAAATGTACAGAAAGAGGAGCCCCTTGGGTTTAGAGTTAGCAAGAGCTGACTGCTTTGTTCGGCTGAAACCCAGCTCAAAGCAACCGGGAGGGGAGACCTTTGTGTAGGAACACCCAGAGGAGCAGAGGGTAGAATTCTCTAAAAACAAACCTTAAGAGTGCTGGGGAAGAAAAATAAAAAAAGAATTTTCATCAGGACTGAAATAAGAGGTCTTCAAAGTCAGTTTTGTGCTGCTCAGAGTATTTAGCTGAACACCAGCAGGACAGCTCCTGGCTCAGCCTCTCCCTATTGCAGAACCAAGTCTCTTCCCAAAGAGAACGAGTGCAAGACAGACACTCTAACATCACCATATTATAATCCAACCAATAGTTTAGTAAATTTGCCTAATCTTTGAGCATTGCTGAAACCCTGCAGGGCCAGGAGAACTTTATCTCTGAGACAGAAAGGCTCTTGAATAGAAGAATTTCCAAGTCTTCTATGGTTTTTAAAATCATTGTGTTCATTCTAACACTCCTGTTAGTTTTATTTTTTTGCCTTACACCAGGCTTCATTTTTAACTCCTGTTTCCATAAATGTAAGATGGAATAGTCTTACATGACAAGGCTGAATCCCACCTGTTGCAATCAGGAAGATGATGGCCCCATTTTCACACTGATCTTGTTTTAAATTGGACACACAGAGCTCCAGCAAGATCTTCACCAGGATTTTCATTCCCACTGTAAGCCTCGTGGAGACTTCAGGCTCAGAACAAAGACAATGGAATACAAAAATTGGCTTATTAAAATATCTACATCCTTCCACATCTAAATGTGCTGATAATTTCCAGCCACATTTCAACCTGTAAAACTTATAATTACCAGGTCCATCAGACAGGTTAGGGTTAAGCCACTTTAGAGAGTGAGCAAAGAGGTCTGTCTGTGCAGAGATGACTTGCCCCTCCATAGGATAATTAAAATCAGAATAAGAGGTGTCATGATCCACAGCATTTTCCCACTCCATTTCTCCTCCCTCCCTCTGAAAAAGACTCCAATTATACATTGACAAAATGGGGCAATGTGAACTATGATTCTCTGGACTGTTTCCTACTTTCTCTATGTTTCTTTAACCCTGTTTTCTCCAACACACACTATCCTGGCTCCCTATCATTTTTTTGCCATTTTTGTTCCCACCTTCAACTCTTACTCTCTTTCCTCCTGCCTGCCACAGGCATGACTCTCATCTGCTCATACTCTTGTCTGCTCAACAGCCCATGTGCAGTTCATTTTTGCCCCAAACCTCTTTGTTTGTTTTTGGCATGCCAAAGATTCTCTGCAGTTCACACCACCTCGTGCACACACAGATATTCCACAGCCTCACGCTGCTCCCGACCTCAGGGATCCCCTGCCTTGCCCAATGCCATCCTTGTGCCTCTCCCACATTTCACACAGCTCTTCCAGCACATTTTCACCACCCTCTGCCCTGGTTTTTGCATCTCTCTGGTGTCAGAGCCAGCTCTCATGTCAGACAGCACAGGGGGAGCATGGAAGGGCAAGGAGCAGCCCTACTCCAAAAGTCTGGTGCTGCCTCAAGTGCAGGAGCATTTTCAGCCCAGGGATTTCTCCTCCTCTTCCAAAGCAGGCCTCAGGACAGAGGCAGCAGTGAGGACTGGACTGTGCTGGGACACCACAATCTGCCTGCCCTGGATTTTGTGGAGGGAAGGGATTGACAGCCCGGAGGAGGCTGAACACCCAGGAAGCAGCATCTGGAGATGCAGAAGTTAAAAGAGGAGAGAAGAAATGAGGCACAATAAAGGAGAGACAAAGAGGCTCAAGTGCAAGCTCCTGCTACCAAGAGGTGGTTCCCAAAGGGAGAGGCTGGAACTGTGCTGGAGATGGGAACGGAGAAAATCCAGCTGGCTCAGTCAGCCCCTGGAGCCAGAGGGGAGCAGGGAAGCAGAGCTGCACAAAGCCAGGTGCTGTGGGGGCTGGGGAGAGTCAATGCAGGGCTGGACCTGTGCATCAGGTACAGGATGTGTTCTTGGAGAAGAAAACCTCATGCCTCACTTTTGCCATGGCCTCATTCACAATTCTGCTGCACAGGCTCAGGGGTTTCAGCTTTCAGGCTGCATCTGCTCCTTCCTGCTTTGCTCCGTGTCTGTACCAGCAGCAGCCGGGGCTCATGGCCACCCCTCATCTCCAGGATGGGGTTTTACAGAACACACCCTGCACTGCAAGGAACCAAAGCCCCCCAAGAGAACAAGGAAACCACCAGAGCTGGCTGTGGGCCAGTCCTTGTGCTGGCAGCAGTTCAGTGACAAGGCAGGGCTGAGCTGGAGTTTGTAGCACGTGCTTTGCTCCCAGGGCCACGAGGCAGCTGCCTGTGCAGCCTGAGGCCACTTTTGTTAACTGCATTTCATCTATGACACAGCAGTGATGTAGCTCTGGCAATACAAGCCCTTGATGCGAACCCCATCTTTCCCATGAATGTTTTGTTATCATTACTATTTTTGATGGTTGATGTAGCAGCTCTCAACCACAGTGATGATGACAACTTTAAACACATACGAAATATTAAAACATTCCCTGAGTGTCCTCCACATCCCAGATCCACCTGAGGAAAGATTCCTTCAGGGAAGCTTGGGCCCCTTCAGGTGCCTCCAGTGAGGTGTGTGGCCTTTGCTGTTCTACTGACAGGCATCCCAAACACTGATTTTTGCTGCTGCCCTGGATCACCCTGAGCAGTAACACCCACTTTGCCTCTGAGCATGATCTATATGTTAGGCTAAATAGAGGTTTTCACATCTTAGCTGGTTTGTGCAGGTTTCAGCAGTTTCTCCACCGAAGTTGGCAAGAAATCCCATGGTGTTTGTAAAGCTTCGGTTCTGCTGTGAAGTGAAAATTGACATTTCAGCACAACACTAAATTCCAACAATTAGGCTTAAATTAAAGTTCTACTGTATTCCCTAGAACTAAGGTTTCCCAAACATAAAGGGAAGCAATATTATGCTAAATGCCAATTCTGTCCTCTCTCATGCAATAATCAGTTTGCAATCACGCCACTCATTCTAATGGCTTTGCATACATTTCTTGCTAGAACTGTCACATGAAAGGCTTGCACTGGGAACCCAGCAAGTTGGCTATTTCTCTCTAATTTCAAAGGTATTCAGAAACACTGGTCTTAACGGAAGAGCATTTTCCAGACTTGATGACACAGTTAATTTCATTACAATTGACCAGAGGATGAAGTAGCACACACACAAATTTAACACACACAGAGCTCACCAGTGAGGCTGGGACAGCAAAGCTGAGAAGTTGGGAAGTGCCATCAACATTACCCTGTGACTTGAACACCCATCCATTGCATCTATGCACACATAAATCATAAAGATAAACTTTACAATTGTGCTACCTCACCATATTTCCCCTGTCCCAGTGCAGCAGGCAGTGCTCACTTAATGAACAGCCACTCGATATTTTGTTTTCTCAGCCCTGCTCAATACATGGCCTAAGTCTTATTTATTGCTCTCTGTTTAAACCTTCTCTGCAGATAATTATTCTAGAGCTTTCCACTGTGCCTGTCAGGACAGTATTTAGCACCCAGCATGGAAACTTTGAGGCTGTGCTGCTAAAGTTTTGGGAGAAATCTGAAAGCCAAAAACCCCAGTTACTGATGGAAAGCATCCCCTGACTTTAACAGCAGGCAGTGAACTCCTGAATCACAAGTTTGCACTTTTTCATACTCAGGGACCTCAATACCTCAAGGGATATCTACACTTTAAAGACAACCAATTCCTCCTGTAGTTCTGCACTGATTCAACACTACACAGGTTAGGACAAAACAAACGCCGATCTCTCCTAAAAGAACCCATGGCTGCGCTTTGAGGCTTCAAAGAAACCTCCAAACTGCCACGCAGGTGGCTGTGCATGTGGAGGAATGCAAGGGAGCAGAACACGAGGTGGGATCAGAGGAGGAGGAGGGCAGAGGGGACACAGAGGCTCTGCACATGCTGCAAACCACACGGCTCTTCCTGCAGCCCTGTGTGCCTGGCTGGGAAGGGCCCAGCAGCCCAGCAATGTCCTCTGCTCTTCCTGAGTTTTCAGGCAGACAGCTCAAATGTTCCTGCAAACTGAACAGGGCAGCAGAGAGCAAAGCAGCTCCCAGAGCACACCCGGGGTGTTCCCAAACACCCTGAGAGCAGAGGCAGCCACTCCATCCCTCCTCCGGACAAACCCCGGCACCAACATCCCAAGGAATGTGTGAGTGCCCAAACTGCAGCCCATGGAATGTGTGAGTGCCCAACTGCAGCCCATGGAACGTGTGAGTGCCCAAACTGCAGCCCATGGAACGTGTGAGTGCCCAAACTGCAGCCCTGCTATGGGCATCTCACACAGGCTGTGCTAAAAAAGTAGAATAAAATAAATAAAATAGTCAAATTCAGCTCTCTCTCAGCACAAAGTCTCCTTGGCAGAAAACTGAAGCTTTTTGCTTTTTACTGCACAGGTTAAATCACTTCTGCCTTATCCTAAGTTACATTCCAACCTTCCACAGACTCTTTATTCAGTCACAGACTATTTCCAGGCTCCTGGAGAGCTTTAGAGCTTGACATGTCAAAACACTCGTTGTGTTTGTGTTTCTAGAGGTTGAGGATGACCCTAAAACTGAGGCCAGGCACTACAAGATGACTTTTACAACGACTTTACATTGCACAATGTGCTGCAGGAAACCAAGGGTAAATAATGGGATGTCTATTCCATATGAGCACGTATGTGAGTGAATCCATCTGTTCATCTGCATGGTCAAGGTACCAAACACAACTGAGCTGTAACCTATCGTTACCACAACAGTCAGAATCTGTAAGGAACAACAGAAAAAATATGTTTCAAAACCCCTGTTTTAACTGCTCTGACCACCAACAGGAAACTTGCTGAATAGAGGCACACAAAAGAAATGACAGGTTTTTGAAGCACAAGAAAGACTTCTGAAAATACAGATCATTTGTATATGTATCAAACAGAAGAGACTTCTCTACACTTTAGCATAAAACTTTAAAAGCTCTAAAAAAAGTCTCTGAAAAAGCTTTGAAGCCTCCTATGGCTACACATATTCCAATAGGACTAATTCAATCTGGGTTTTGGAAAGGATATTAATCCATCTTGGGAACAATCTGTATAGAAGAAGGTGTGGAAGTGCATCCAGTCAGCTACTTCATATGATAGCTGGGAGAGCATAGAGGGGGTGTTTTTACAATAAATATTGGGAACAGAGAGTTAATTGTTTCCTATGCTGCAAAGTGGGGACCTTAAAAATTAGTTTCATAAGCAGCAAGGATAATGGACAGAAAGGTTGCACTGATTGCAGCAGCTCTGGATCAACTTTGCAAAATTCACAACTTTCAGAGGGCCAGAAATCAGTTTCATCAGAAAAATCTGGATTGAGGCATCTCTATTTCGACAGTTTCACCCAGTCCTGTGCAAACACAGAGAACAGCAGGAGAGAGGGCCCAAGGTGCTGCCCTGCTCTGCAGTTTGTGTCCGTGACCTGCTGGGAAGGGGCAGAGCTGTTGTGTTTATTTTTTCTTGCTGTCTGCCTTGGGGCAAAAGGTGACACCATTTGTTTCTGTTTAGGCTCCACTTTCATTCTGAGCTTTTGGCTCCCTTCTGATCATTATTCTGGACATGGAGCTGCTGGAGAGAGGCCAGAGGAGGCTCCAGGAGGAGCAGAGGGATGGAGCAGCTCTGCTGGCAGGAAAGGCTGGGAGAGCTGGCATTGTCCAGCCTGGAGAGGAGAAGCTTTGGGGTGAGCTCAGTGTGGCCTTGCAGGGCTGAAGGAGCTGCAGGAAAGATGGAGAGAGACAATTGCCAAGGGCTGGAGGGACAGGACCCAGGGAATGGCTCCCACTGCCAGAGGGCAGGGTCAGATGGGATCTTGGGCAGGAATTGTTCCCTGGGAGGGTGGGCAGGCCCTGGCACAGGGTGCCCAGAGCAGCTGTGGCTGCCCCTGGATCCCTGGCAGTGCCCAAGGCCAGGTGGGACACTGGGGCTTGGAGCAGCCTGGGACAGTGGGAGGTGTCCCTGCCATGGCAGGGGTGGCACTGGATGGGCTTTGAGATCCCTCCCATCCAGGTAATTCTGTGATTCACACAGCAGGTCTGTGGTACCATTGCTCTGTTCGGGGATGGGTAAAGCTTTGATTTCCCAGAAGTCAGGCAGGTGAGCACCACTCTGGACTGACCATTCACAGCACCTTTCAGGATGCACTTTACAGTGGTTAAACATAAATGGATATAACAACAGTGTATGATGTTGTTGGGAGTATATCCTGCATTTTGGTTAATGCATGCAGTTAATTTAGCATCTGCTCTATAAATATCGCTTCCTCTTTCCACATCTTCCTAACACACACCACTCTTTCCATGTGATGATGAATACTACTGCAGGCAACATTGCAAGAAAGGAATTTTCTACATTATAGCACAGCATTAAACAAAGGGCACTTTATGCTGCAAAGAACAGACCTTCAGATTTGCATTCCCTTGGCCAGTGAATCTCAAAAGACAGTGTTGCTCAGATTTGGATCCCGTTGTCTTTAGCAAAATTTTGCGAAAGATTTTGCTTTTGCAAGGTGCACATCCCTCTGTTCCTCTGAATTCATCTTGCAGTCTGTGATGAGGATCACAGACAGAAGTCTCAGATGATGCATCAGTTTGCTCTCAGAGAGATGAAAAGGGCTGCAGAGCGGGGATGTGAGAACAGTGATTATGGCACAAAGCAGCAAAGAAAGGAAAACACCTCCAGAGTGAAAATTAGAAAAGAAACTACATAGGAAGGGACAAATTAGAAATAATTAGGCAGAAAACAAAAGGTCCAAGAAAGCAGAGGTGCGTTTCCAGCATGAATTGTGATGATACAAACCAGAGCAAAGGCAGCAGATCGAGCACGTCAGGGTCCAGCATCAGCTGGTGCCAGCCTCCCTTTGCCTGCATCATCTTCCTTGCAGAGCACTCATTTCAGCTGATGGTGTAAGTCCTTCTCTCTTCCTGTTGTTAGCTGCCACTCCAAAAGCTCTCAGCATTTCATTGCCATGGCTGTCTGGAGATATTCCATTGTGCTGCAGCACGGCTCTCTAGGAACCAGCAATACGTGTACCTTCCTCTCTTTTCTTTGCTTTTTTTTTCCTCTTTCTCATTGAGGAAGGCCCTGAAGCCATGTTCTCATTAAATCTTTATGGCTTTTTAAAATAAGAAGCTACTGTCCCATATACCTCCTTAATTATGCACCAATCAAAAAGTTTGAAAGAACAGCTCTGCCCGTGACAACCAGGAGGCACTGGAAAGGGAAGAACCTAACTTAGGAATGACTGTTTCAGCTGTTTGCCTGTAAAACAGGAACCTGTGTAGGCACCAGGATGGCTTAGCCCAGGAAAGGGACTAAAGGCTCCCAAGGGAAAATCTTCTGTCTAAGATTCTATTTTTGTCAGATTTATATTCTTATTTAGAGGATGTATATGCAATTATTTACTGCCTCAAGCAGGCTTCATGGTGCTCATAAGCCAAACAGGTATTCCAAACAGACATTTGGAAAACTCTTCAACTTCAAGTGTCCATGCTGAGACACCTGGAGCTCAAGCATTAGGAGTGAGTGACTTTGGAAATAAAGCAGCTGATTACTTAGGTGATACCTAACTAGCCAGGTTCTGACATGGAATATTTAAGGAGCTAATTATGCCACATGCTACCTGTGTAAATTGCTTTGGCCTCAGTGACAGCAAGGCCCAAACCAAGACAATAAATTTGTAAAATAACACCAAAGATATGATCTGGAATTTCTGTGTCTAATTCCAAATTAGGGTTGTGTTGATTCACACATAAGATTTGGAAGTAACATTACAGCGTCATACAAATGTTCTTCAAGAAGCTTTCAGACAAATTGTAGAAATCTCTAGAAGAAAAGTTATTTCTACCACAGAAAGCAGTTATTTCTACGTTTACAGCAGTAAATGCTGTAATGTGGTGGTAGTTCTGACATCATGAGTTAACCTCTAGGTTAATGTTCCAGGGCCTGACAAAGGTCAGGAAAAAACCACCTCATCCAGTTTTCCCTCTGTGTGGAACTGATATTGAGAGTTTAGGCTCAGGCTTCTTCAGCTGAAGTTTGGATGAAGGTTTGTAATTAGGAAACTTTTCATTTATTCTCCCCCACACTGAGGCTGCACCAGGTCCTGGCCCATCCAGATCCATGCAGGCTCTGAGACTGGGCTCTCCAGAACTCCACACTGAGCTCCTTCAAAATGCCACTTCTTTTCTTTGCAGCTGCATTCAAACCTTACAAAATTCCACCTGGGACACTAAGCAAAGATCCTCCGGGGATTTAAATGCTCTTCTAAACCCAGGTGATATTAGAAATAAATGAATGTAATTATTCAAAGCTACTTTTTCATTAAACCAGTAGCACTTACACTGAAATGAACATCACTTTTTGTACATTTTCACCTGTTTAAAGCACAGCTGGGGGCACTGTGGGAAGGGTTATCACTGAGAGAAGGGGTGAGAGCATGTCCAGCAGCTCTGGCTGTGTAATGAGGCCCAGGGAGAGGCAGTCCCAAGCTCTGGCTGGGCTCTAATCCAGGCTCTGGCCCTGTCCCTCCCCAGCCCTGCAGCTCCTCCAGCAGTGACAGATGTTTTCCACGGGTAATCCCTCACCCCTCTAATCCCAGCAGAGGGTCAGGATTGATGGGCACCGGCCACACAGGAATGAAGAACATGGAAATGCGTAAGTTGGGGCTGGAATAAACAGTATTGAATAAACATATTAATAACAATACGGGCCTTAGAGTGAGATTAGCTGCTGACACAAATAACATTTATTCACACTACGGGGAGTGATTCCAGAGAAACAACATGAAAGTGCACAGACAAGTACTGTTAAATCAAAAAAGCTTTGCATAAAGCAGGAAAAAAAAAAAAAAGGAAAAAGATATCACAAGAAAAGTGATGATGTTTCCTCTTTTCTCAAGTGCATAGCAAAAAAATGAAACAGCTGGTGCAGCTACAGGTGCCAAGGAGAAAATATGGGGATCAAATCAAATCAATGTTTCTCTTCAAATGTTCACAACTCTTCCTAGTGTGGGACCTGAACAGGGCAGGGGCCTGTCTGGCTGTACACACTGACACAGCTCCTCACTGAAATCAGGCACCATTTCTCCTTGTGGCACAGAATTGCCTCTTTAGAAATGTCACCACAGAAACAGAGTGTCTGCCCTCCAAGTGCTGTGCGTGAATCCTTCATGTTTACATCTGAACATTGCTTGAAATGCTCTGAATTTGTCATCTGCTGTTCCACTGGACGCGGCTGCTTCCACGTCAAGGCCTCAGTTACAGCTGGAAGCATCAGGCAGGCCTGATTTTTGCAAGTTTGGCCCCTAAAAATGAAATTATCCAAAGGGTTCTCAGCATCTCAAATCTGCTTTGGCGACCTGTAATTCATACAGGACAGTGAACCATGATTTTATCTGAGATTTCTGCTCACAGGCCAAGCAGCAAATAAAAGAGTAATTTGTGTGTGGACTGGAACAAAGAGCTGGGAGAGGGCTGGGGCAGCAGGACGGAACATATGTGAGGGGTGTGGGGATGCCAACGGGGCGGAAGGGCCGGGAAGCACTCGGGTTTCTGCCGGGGAGGAAGGGGACAGATGGATTAGTCTGACCACAGGGATTAGCCATTGTGCAGGTAAGCATTCAGAAACACCAGTCCCCAGAACGGCACCTTCAAATGCAAAATCCGTTCTGGGCCACCAGCGCTGAGAAAAGCAGCAGTTGGACAAGCTCAGCTTGAAAGGCAGGAGGGACAGGAGGGCAACAATGGGAAGCAATTATGAAATTCAATTTTTTTTTGCACTTTCTGTCCCTAATTTTGCTTTAAGCAGGCATCTGCCATGTAATACAGTAACAGGCACAGAATTCCATGCATTTGAAAGGGCTTGTGTAGGGTTTCAGTGTCAGACCCCTGAGCAAAGCCTTTCACTGTTCACATCAAGGCCCAGTCTGTGGGTGAAACCTGACCACTGACTCCACCAAAATGACACAGAACCTTCCTAATTGCTTTACAGTCCTTCAGCCTCACCTTTTCTCCATTGTATTCCAGGCCAAAAAAATAAGGAGACAGAAAGAGCATGGGGTAAAATACCAAGTCCTCTATCCTTGGCACACCCTATGCTCTGACAAGGCAGGAAGATGATTGAAAGCTGGTGAAATTTCCCAGATTTAACTGAATACTTCATGTATTCAGCACAAAGCAAAGACTTTTTATTCTTCAGTGGTCTCACAAGGAATAATGGGAGTGAGCTCTGGTTAATAAAGTGTTTGTATACAGTACAAGCAGAGTTGAGTTTCTTTCTCTGACAAATTTAGCCACAAGTCAATCGGAATTTCTTATATATCAAAAAATTGTCTTTTTTTCAATTTTTCATCACAAAAATGCATTCTGTTGAACATACAGGACATAAAATCTGAGTTTCTTTGGCTAATTATAGTCAACTCAAGACTGACAACAACTTTAAGATAAACCTGATGCATTTTTAAAAGGGCCAAGCTCAGTGTTCTGCTGTCAGTCCTAATTGGTGATGTGGTCATTGTCAGGGAGTCAAATAAAACCTGGGAGACCAGACCTCCACTTTGTCCTTTGTCCACAGGCATCCTCATGGAATTTGGCTCTGGCATTTTTCACCTTTGCACTGAAAATATGGGAGTAAAAGTCCTTTTCAGTCTCTCAGGGGTATTGTAGGAAGGAGAAGTACACGGGAAATAAACCAGACTCAGCTGTCAGGGATGAAGGCTGCACATCTGAGACTCAAAAAGTTCTCCCATTGTCTTCTTTGAGGTCTGGCACATCCCTAAGAACTGTACCTGGGAGGAAAACAAGAGTGTGAAGTTTCCTCAGCTTCTGAGAGCTGAGGGCAACATAATTCTCATCCCACAAACAAACCCAGCTTCCCTTGCAGTGGGGTGGCAAAACCTGCCTTCTGCTGTGCCAGTCACTGCCAGGCCCCGCTGCAATCCTCGCTGCATCGCTGGGAATTCCCCACGAGCTGCCAAAATCTGTCAGAAAGGAAAAAACACCTCAAAGCACCCAGCAAATCTGGGAGGAAAAGAGAGTGGACTGCTCCCAGGGGAGAAAAAAGCCGAAATCCAGCAGTAAAAACTCTGCTGTAGCGCAGTTAGGGGAGGGATTAGGAGAGCTGGGCCCTGCTGCAGGGTGAACCAGGATCGTGGCACTTTCCCTGTCAGAAACCACAACCCAGCTGAACTCGGCAATGTGGCAGAACCCGATGCAATTCCAGCCTCATCCAGCCCGTGCACTCCGTGTGTGCGCTCCGTCTCTGCTCACTGCCCCTGTGCCTGCAGAGCAGCCGGGACGCTCCCGGGAGCTGCTCAGCCCCGGCTGTGCGAGAGCCCCGGGTTTGTTTCTGAGCAGCACCGATCTGCTGCTGTTTGGGATCGAGTTCCAGGTGTCCTGGCAGGAACGGCGCAGATCGGGCAGTGCCATGGGGAGGGGCTGCTCCTGCAGAACTGCACATTTCCCTGACATTTGCGTTCCAAACAGGCCACACAACTTAGCACCAAATCACTCTGTATTCTCCTGGCAGCAGCAGTAAAACACCATTTAATGGAAAAGGAAGCGAGCGCTTTCACGGGAGGTCTCAGAGTTCAGGTCGGAGAACGGCAAAATTCTTTTGGTGTGTGGGATGAACCCTCCCTGTTCCCATCATCGCTGCTCTCCTGTCTACTGAAGACATGGACAAAAGCCAATTATGGTCCCTGAGGGGCTGTGATGGTGTTTTCCTCGAGGTGCTGCCGTTCTGTACAGCTCCTCGCCAGCCCTGAGCAGAGGCAGTGGGCACAGCAGCACAAAACAAGCCAGGGATGCTGGATTTGTTTCCGGACACCTTTGAACACAGAGTTTCCGTGTTTGTTTTTCTTTTATTTTTCCCTCTGCAGTTTTATTAGTGACCTTCCTTTATCATCCAACACGCCAAACTTCTAAACTTTAAAACTAAGCAGAAGTACAAAGCCTCTAAATGAACCCAGGATTTCCCATGGCTATATCGTCAGGCAAAATCCTTATGGAAGCATCTAAAAGTAAACCTTACAATTTAATTTCTCCCCTTTAGTTGTTAAGCAGCAACACTAATGATTTGATTGTGAAACACTTATGCATATGAATCAGCTTTTACATAAGGCTTGATTTTAACTAAAAAACAAACCTAATTTTAAACAAACCCAACCCAATCCCAGCTTTCAGAGCCAGAAATACGAAAAAAACCTCTGTGGCAAGTGGGGCAGTAACAGTGCAACTGGTACCAGCTATTAGACAGAGCCACACTGCTATCATTGTATGAATTCTTTAAGAAACCACAAGGAAATATGCATTATCTGCCACAGGAAAGATAAACAAGATTGAGGCAAAAGAGGGAGTTCAGAGGTTACTGAGAAAAGGTGTTTGAAAGAAATTGGTTCCAGGGAAAGAAGGGGTTCAGGAGAAAAGGGCAGGGAAGGTCAGGGCTGGAACAACCCAGGCATGGGCAGGGCGAGAAACAGAGCTGGAAAATGCTCTGAAAAAACCCCCAAGAGCTACAAGAAGTTCTTCTGCAAACAAAGATCAGTAATGTGGTTTCTCCTCCACTGAAATAAACCATCAGAAGGACACAAGCTGGATCTTCATCTCATCAAGTGACATTGACAGTTATTTGAGAGGAAAGAGATCATTCCTGATCCATATTTATGTATTTCAAAAATCAGGTTTCCATTTGTGCACACTATTGCAAGACTTTTGATCCCATAACCTGCACCCTCTACTTTCCTTACTAAGGTGTAGCAGAAGCAGCTCATTACCTGGCTTCTGAAGAACAAATTCAAACTAATGCCTGCATATTTTTTCATCCTTTTGGTTTTTTTGAAATTAACAAATCAGAAGTCCAACAACTCTACAATGTTTGAAATTGTAGATCTCAATACTTAATGAGGCCAAATTAATAGCACACGTATCATTTCAAGCATTTGACTTTCTCTGTCTTTGGAGAGAATTAAGAGTTCTGTTACATTTCAAATGAGTCATTCCAGCCAGCAGTCAATGGCAAAGCAAAGTATCCTGATAAAGACATTTTCTGCTCTCATCTCTGATTTTAGCCCTCTATCTGCCCCATGCTGCAGCTGTCAGTTTTCCCCTCTTTCCTTCACAAGTGGCCATCAGTGCAAATATCTGAAATCACCTGTTTATCCCATACACTTAACCAGGTTTAGCTGTGCTACTCCTAAAGCTCAAAGCATCAAACCAACAACTTTTATTTATTTCTCTGTAACCCAACTCCCTGTTTACAAAACCTCTTTTTTTTTTTTAAATTTCCCCACAGAGCAGGTTTTGGCAATCTCCTTCTCAGCAGCAAAAATAAACCCTTTGGGCTCCAGACTGTTAAGTGCTGCTGTATTGTCTTCCAGTTTGCCTCTGTGTATCAGCAGAGATGTGACTCTCCCTCAGCCAGTCCCAGGTCACTTTTAGGCTCTGATTCATGGCCCAAGCCCAGTGGCTGCCTGGAGCTCAGCACTCCCACTGGAGAGGGAAGCAGCAATGTATTTCCTTTATTTATTCACATTTTTCTCCAAGTCCATCACAGCGCTGGTCGATTGGCTCTGATCAATGCTGAGGTGTCAGTTTAGATGTAAACCCTTTAAAAGCTGCACTTTGGGGCTTAACAATAATCAGGAGGTCTCCAACCAACATATTTATTGAGCTTGAAAGCATCACCCTCAGACCAAATGTGCTTGACCCTTCATTCAGATCACTGCAGCAGAACCTTAAGTAGCGTTTTGCACTGGGATACTCCTAAATATCCCAACTCCAGACGTGAACTCCTGGGTAATTTGATTGTAATCCAGCTTTCAAGGCTTTTCTGCTTCCTTGTGTGCTGCAAATTAGGCTGCTGTGCAAACTACAGGCACTCACAGAACCACCCTTTCACCCCCTGGACAACCCCAAACCCCAGGATCCCCCAAGCAGTGTTTTCATACAGCCCTTCAGGGCACATCTGCAACACCTGATTTCCTGTCATGTTCTCCAGAGACATTCATTAATCACTCATCAGGTCACAAGCCCAGAGAACATCACAAAAGGCTTTTCCAGGTGCAGGGTTTGAGCTGCTCTCTGTGCTTTCAGCACGGGCTGTGCTGACACCACTCTGCCCCAGGAGAACACCTTTGGTTCTATTTACGTGGAAATGTCATAAACAGCATCAGAGCCTTTCTGAATATTGATCTCTGGAAAACAGGTCTTAAAAGTTCACTTTTCTACTTCTTTCAAGGGGAAATCACAGCTATTGAGGGTGCAAGGATGGAAGTGTGACTGGAGCATCTCTCTTGTGAGGAGGGACTGAGGGAGCTGCCTGATAACCTGGAGAAGGCTGACAGGGGACCTTACAAATGCTCAGAGATATTTTAAGATGATGGGGCCAGACACTTCTCAGTGGTGCCCTGAGATAAGGGGCACAAAGGGCAACACAAGGACATTCCATCTTAATATGAGGAAAAGCTTCTTTGAGGGTGACAGGGACTGGAACAGGAAGCTCAGTGAGGTTGAGGAGCCCTCTCGTCGCAAGAGGCTCAACCCCCACCTGGGCAGGGGGCTGCACCAGACCATCTCCAGAGGCCCCTTCCAACCCTAACAATTCCTTGATATTCATTTGGTACCATACAGTCTCCCTGATACAAAAACATCAAAAAAAACACTGCAGGTGAGCCCTGAGAACCTCCTCTAGAACCTCCTTTGCATCACACCAGCACCTGCAGTTGGCCACAGAGCGCTGCAGAAACTCTCCTCTCAACAAGCCCTAAGTGTAGCCCATCCTGGAAGGCATGCAGAGCAAATTAGTCATCTAAAAGCTCACATTCGGGCATGGGGAGAGGTGAAACGTTACACTGATTTCCCAAGTGTCTAAAAAGTAGATCAAATGAAATTGTCAAACTGGAAAATGATTTTCACTGAGATAATCTTTATACTTTGGAAATAAATATTGCAGAGGATTTCCAGCGCAGCCCAACACTGATGTGCAATATCCCTTTATCAACTCTCTCCTGTTGTCACACACTCATTTCTCCCCCTTTTTGAAGACTGTTGCAATCAGCCCCTAACATGGTACTCATGAGGTGAGGACTGGGTGAACCAATGAATTGATAGAGAACATTTTGCTTCTGACTCTGTCTAAAATGGATCCCTCCCTATACACTTCTTCCTAATTAAAATTTCCATTGATGTTCATCACAAGCCGTAGGAAGAGCCCAGTCCAAAATGCAAGTGGCTGCTCTGCTCCCAGGTGCTCTGTGTTCTTCTGCTCCACGTGGTACAAGAAGTACAAATTCCTTGAGAGTTCTGTGAAAAAAACCTGACCTCTGGAAACAACACACAAAGGACATGGAAGTGTTGGAGCGAGTCCAGAGGAGGCCCTGGAGGTGCTGAGGGGACTGGAGCCCCTCCCCTGTGGAGCCAGGCTGGGAGAGCTGGGGCTGCTCAGCCTGGAGAGGAGAAGGTTGTGGGGAGAGCTCCCAGCACCTTCCAGGGGCTGCAGGGAAACCAGAGAGGGACAATTCCTCAGGGGCTGGAGGGACAGGACCCAGGGAATGGCTCCCACTGCCAGAGGGCAGGGTCAGATGGGATCTTGGGCAGGAATTGTTCCCTGGGAGGGTGGGCAGGCCCTGGCACAGGGTGCCCAGAGAAGCTGTGGCTGCCCCTGGATCCCTGGCAGTGCCCAAGGCCAGGTTGGACATTGGGGCTTGGAGCAGCCTGGGGCAGTGGGAGGTGTCCCTGCCATGGCAGGGGTGGCACTGGATGATTTTTAGCGTCCTTTCCAAACCATTCTGTGATTCTGTGATCCTTAACTCCATTAGGAAATCCTTCTGGAAGGTTCTCTGCACAAATGCAGCGTTCAGACTCTGCACTGTCGGGCAGCAGCTGCTCTCCTGAGCACAGAAGGCACAAGGTGGCACAGGGAGACAGAGCTGGGGTGTGTGGAAAGCTGCTGGGCTGCCTGCAGAGCCACACACGAGCTGCCCCTTATGCTCTGGGGTTTAGTGCTCATCTCTCCGAGTGTTTTCTTCCCTCTCCTGTACCACTCACAGCACTGGAAATGTGGGAATATCTGTTCACATCCCCTGACACAATGACACAGGACCAATGCAGTGTCCTGGGGTTGGAGCAGCTGCAAACATGAACACCCCACTGTGGATTCCACTTCTGGGCGTCCTTCCTGGAACCTGCAGTTTGGGAGGTGCCTTTGGTCCCTGAGCAGCACATGAAAATGGCATTGCAGTTTCAGAATGAACGACTGTGGCATCATTTCATTAAGAGATATGGGGGCTGACTTTCCTAAAAATATAACTTTGGTGCTAAACAGACACCTGACATCACAAGCTGAGAGCAGACATTGTTTTAAAAGCAAAGCAAGCTTTTAAATGGAACTAAAGTGGAAACTCTCCCCTCCTTAAACCTACAGTGTCTCTCCACACTCCACTTCTCCCGGGAGCTCACATGCTAATTAGTGATGTTTCAGGTTACTGGAGCGTTTCCTTGTCTCCCATCCTGCCACAAGAGGGAAGGACGGTCTGAATCACAGAGTGAGAGAAGACAGGGAAGAAAAAACAACTCTTCATTTCAACTTTCTTCCTTCCACTCCAGAACACGTGCACACGCTGATTTAGAGCCTGCACGGCTTTGTTCCATCTAGTTACACATTATTCCACCAGCAGGAAAATGCTTCACAGCATCGGAGCCCATCTGCAGGGAAATTTCCAAAGGGGTTGCTCATGGAACAAAGGAATTTCCAGTCGGACCTGTCACTTTTATCCTCTCTGAATTCTTGGCAAGCTACTTAGTAAAAAGGTTTGGTTGTTGGGTTTTTTTGTCTTCCTGATATTTCACTGTGTGAAATCCTTTCCTGCTGCTGCAGAGATCACCCTCCTGCCAACTGAGTGCTACAGAGAACAGTCCTGGTGGCCTCAGTTCTGAACTTGGTGCCCACTCTGTCAAGGCCAAGCACTTTTCAACTCTGCCCCTCTGCTCTGCAGGTCAGGCTGTGGCCACATCTCTGCTCCCCCTCGCTGAACAGGGCTTGACTCCGAGGGAAAGATCAGACTTCAGGCTTGTGAAACCCAGAAACAATCAAGATGGTCACTGCAACACACAGGGAAGAAAGGAGATGGGGCAGCATTTTCAGTATCAGATTCATATTTTTATACTTCGCTACAATTGCCCACCTGGTGCTCTTGAGCCAACACTGAAATAAGAGCTGCAGGGAGCCGAGGACCCTCAGCTCCCAAAAATCAGAAGATGAAAAAAATAAACTTCCTTTCCTCACAGCCCTCCAAGTGCTGTGTCAGAAAAAGCTGAGAGGAGAAGCTGAGGAGACAGGATGGGGGTGAAGCTGTAAGAGATGCTGAGAAATCAGAGGGTTTACTCTGGAATGTGGTACAGCAGCCAAGCTCCATGGCACTGGTTCAGGAAAGCAATCACAAACATTCCTAACTGCCTCCCTCCTCAGGAAATGTCTTAATAAGGTACTTCTCTTTAAAAAATATACTGTGTGCTGGGATGTATATTTCCTGAATTGGGGGCTGCATCTGGAGATAAGATCCACATGGAAAAGTGGGTCCCTCCCAAGGTCTAGAGAACAAAAAGTTCTTCTGGAAAATTAAAAATAAAATAAAACTAGTTAACATTTTTATACTCCTGGCCAAGGAACATTAGACCTGCGATATATTGGACACTGCCAGGGATCCAGGGGCAGCCACAGCTTCTCTGGGCACCCTGTGCCAGGGCCTCCCCACCCTCACAGGGAACAATCTCCTCCTAATATCCAATCTAACCCTGTTCTCTGTCAGTGGGAAGCCATTCCCAGTGTCCTGTCCCTCCAGGCTCCTGTAAATACCCTCTCTCCCTCTTTCCTTCAGGTACCTTTCCAGGGGATGCAGGGATACCCTCCCTCCACCTGGAACAGGCTGCAGCTCCATCATTCCAGGTGTTTCTGTGACCACAATGGCTCCCAGCCATTTTCACAAAATCTCCCTAACACCATCTGAAGGCTCATTTCTGCAGGGCACTGGGATTTTTGGCAGTCCCAGACACCAGCATTATTTCTGCCTGGCCTGGGCATGGGCATAACTCAGCACCAACTTCCCCACAGACACTGAAGTGAGGAGTAAAGGCTCCTCCAGAGAGGGGTTCCCCTGCACCAAGAACTTGTGGGGAATGGTGAGAAAAGCCGGGGGAACAAGGAGACACAGGGCACCCCACAGACAGCAGGGTTTTAGGGCTGGATAAGATCTGCCCTGCTGGTGGTCTCTGGTGGCACTGGCCACCTCCAACAAGGCCCATGGAGGTGGCTGTTCTCTCTCTCTGCCTGGTTTTATTCCTGCTTTCATACACAAAGTCCCTCTCCTTTATCCCATAAATCTTCTATCACTTCCAGTACAAGCAGAGCACAGAAAATTCATCACGAGAAATGACATAACAATGCTGAGATGGGTTATCAGCAAGCTCCTACTGAAAATAAGGGTGTGAGGCAGCAAGGAAAGAAACAGCTCTTTCAGAAGTCTAAGGACCTCACTCCCACTAAAAGAAAATGAGAGTAAGGAATCCAGGCTCTTTTGAAAGACCTCCAACCATCACTTTCAGCTGAATAAAGGAAAACATCTCGTAGTAGCAGCTTATCTACAGCACTGCAGCTAAACCAATGTCTAAACTGCCATAATTCAGTGTCCTTTGATAACTGGAGATTTGGGGAAAACATAATCCTGCTCCTTCAAACATCAATGTTGTTCCTCCCTTTAATATGATGAATAAAAACTAGGATCAGGCCTGAATAGGCAGGAGACATGTGAAAGCCATTCAAGAATTTGCAGAGACCTCTGCTGTCTGTGTGGGTGGGGTGGGATATTTCATCCCAAGAGTCTGTTTTGAAATACACCAAAAAGAGAAAAAAAACTCCAAAAGCTGAGAACAACTACAGCCAACAGAAGCAGACAATAGAAGAAGATTCAGCTAAAAATTCCAAAACTCTTGAAAAGATCAGAAAACTTCTTTTTCATCAGATATTTTCAGCATGTTCACAAAATCCAGGAGAGTACAACAAAAATAATAAACATGCAATTTATGGTGGGCTTTTGCTTCTAATATAAAATAGAACTTCCAAGCTGTCTTCTGCTCTGACACATCATGAGAACAAGCAAACAAAAGGAAGAGAACAAAAGTCAAAATGAGAAAGAAGCTGCCCCCAGCCTGAGTGCTGCAAGAGACGGATGTGGGGTGGGCATGAAGTCAAACTGCAGCAGAATAATGGGACAGGATTTTAGTCTGGATTTAAACACTGAGGAAAGAAGTAGGGAAAAGAAAAGGGGGGAAAAAAGAGAAAGGATTTGAAAAAAAAGGGAAGGGAACAGTTAGACAATGACTGAGCTGAGACACTCCTGTACAAGAAATGTAAAAGCAAAAATCACCTTTCATATATTTTTGAAGTAAGCAAGAGAAAATCCAGCCAGGCCAATCCCAGAGCTGCACAGGGGAATATTCTCAGGGCTCCTATTAGCTGCATGTTTTCCCACATTCTTCAGGGCAATGAACACATTCCCTATCGAGAAAGGCGAAAGCAATACAGTCCATTTGTCTGAGGGAGTGCACCCATCTTATCTCAGTATCTGAGCAGATCAAAGCCTCCACACACTCCCAGCACTGCCACCAAAACTGGGGAATGTCTGAGGAAACTCCTCACTCCCACGAGTAAATTAAACAGTCAGGAAAGAGTCAGAGCATCAGTGCCTTCAGCAAAGCTTGGCTGCAGTGCTGACAGTGAATCAGGGGTTCTCCTGCCACATGAAGATAATCCTCTGTGCAGTCAGCTCCGAGTCTGCATCTCCTGCTAAACCTTTGTGACACATTGTGCCAAAAAATATGTGGTGAGGCTTAAAATACCCAGTCCTGCTTGTCACTGGGCTTTTCAATCTCTTCTAATGGACTGCATCCTGCTTGACAACTTTCAGCTGAAAGGGATTCCACAGCATTTATTTTCCACATACAATTCCTGTTTATATCTATATAAATGCCTTCAAAACGGTCTGGATTTTCCAGCAGTCCTAGGAGTGTCAACGCCAATTTTTAGAATGAAATACAGACTTCTCAATCATGATAGTACTTCCTAAAATGTTACTCTGGCTGTAACACTGTCTCCAAAAAATTCTCTAAGTAAACTGCAATTTGAATAAAACCCAAAAATGCCCGTAGGCTCACCCCTAGTTTATCCAATTAGCTGCGTGTTTGAGAGATTAAAGCAGTTATCAACATTAGAAAATATTCCTAATGAACAACCAGCTGGGAGGTTTGACTCCATGGGATGGCTCACTCTGACTCCTGTATTTCAAGTGTTCCTTCAGCTAACCAGGAATGGCAATAGTTAATTAACTTCTGGTTCTTTGAAATCTGCAGACCCAGGGATTAAACCTGCAAAATCCCAGGCCTCTTCTTCTCCCAGTGCAGCCAGGACAGAAGTCCCAGAGAGCCTTTAGGCAAACTTGAAGTAATCTTATATAATTAATGGAAAAATCCTGTAACTTTTGGACAGCAGGTGGGTTTATGGAAAGGATCTCATAACACCACCAGAAGCCAGTTGAGAGATTACAAGTGCCATAATCTGCTGTAACATTCCTTCTTTAGTTCCTGTGTGCTGAAATTCCAGCCAGGGAATGAGATGGAGGTACGTCTTTATGTCTTTTAAATTGTCATTTGATTAAAAGTCAGCAGCTGCATCATCTGAAACAATACAGTGCTCATGCTGGGAAGTCACAAATGCAAACTGCACTTTATTAAACCAGTTAGAAGCTGTTAAAATGCAGAATGCTGCTGGCACACCTTTTAGAGCAGACACTAAAATGTGCATCATGTGGGCACCTTAAATGAGTCACTTTTAGAAAGATTTATTTTTCAATCATTCCACAGACAAGAATAAATCAAAAACAACTCAGTCTTTCACCCCACTGAGATAAAGTAAATGCAAATGCTGTTTTCAATGTTAATTGGCTCTGAAACACTTAAGTCTTGGAAAATAATTTTGAATGACAAAAGTTTTGCAAAACTTATATATTTTATATCCATCGCCTTTCTTAGCATTTGCAGCTCCCGAAGCATAAAAATCTTTTAATAAGTTAACACAGCGACATGCAAACTCTGGGAGATGTATTATCCCTGAGGAGAAATCGGGTTAATATTTGTCCTTATTCCAGCGCCGGAATAAAACGCAGAGCCAGGAATAAAAGTGAGATGTAAATGGTACAAATGTGGCTGGTGACACAAACGAGGGTTTTGATGTGCTGCAGTCGTGATGGCTCTATCAAGGCTATTTTGTGCTCGTGCGTTCTGCAGGAGCTGAGCGGCAGAGCAGCGACTGATCCGTCACCTTTGAAGCCAATTTTGCAGCGCTGTTTGTTCCCATCGCCCCAGATTAATGCTGAACGCGAGCCAAAACATGCGGGACCTGGGATATCCTGATTAATGCTGAACGCGAGCCAAAACATGCGGGACCTGGGATATCCTGATTAATGCTGAACGCGAGCCAAAACATGCGGGACCGGGGATATCCTGATTAATGCTGAACGCGAGCCAAAACATGTGGAATATGGGATGGATATCGTGGCAGCGCTCCGGAGGGGACGCTGCCGGCCGGGGCGGTGGCTGCAGCCCGGCCCTGGTCCCGGGAGGAGCCCGCTCCGTTCCCGCAGGACACCGAGGAGCCACCGAGGCTCTGCCTGGCCCTGGGGAAGGGGACCCCCCCCGGGGTGCCCAGTGCCAGCATCCCGGCCCCTGGAATGTGGAGCCCAGGGGGCCGGAGCTGCTGCGGCTGCGCTCGGGAATGCAGAGCCTCGCACTCTGCCGGCGGCGAGTGGCGGAGAAAATCAGGGTAATTCTGCTGCTCCCCGCCTCTGCACGGTGTTCCCTGCATGGCAATGAGCTCCGACAGCCGCGTGTGCCCCGGCCAGCCCGAGATGGTGGCACCGGCAGCTTCCCCGGCTCCCTCCTCATGCCCGTGGAAGCCGGTGCCCCGCCGGCCAGAGCCCGCTGGAACGCAAACCCTGCCTGCATCCCCGGCCAGCCCTACACGCTCTCTCCCTCTCCCTTTCCCCTGCCATCCCCAGCCACAAGATGCTTCAGGCAAAAGGCAAGAACATTGTAATGAAATGACATCTCCAAACACAGAGCCTATTTTTTTCCCCCGAGGCCCCTGGCTATCTCGGTTTCTTTACGTGTCTCAGGAGGGGACATCACTCCCTGACAACTAACATCTGGCCCAGGAGACCTCCTCATTTAAAACAACAAACTAATTATTGTCACCTACTCTTTCCTGTAGCTTTTATCTTTATTTATTTTTTTCCTGGAAGAAATATGTCAGCATATTTTTCATTTGAACTGTGAATGCTCTGGGGTTTCTCCCCCTTAAGTACTCTTAACTTTCTTCCAAGGAGAGGAAATCCATATTTTATCAATCAGCTTCAATTACCTTCTGTATTTCACTCTGTGGTGTTGAATTATGAGTTGGAAGGATGTCTTGATTAAAGACCTTGCAAACATCCAGATATCAGAACCACCAATCTTCCTGCCCACATGACTTGCTGTAAGGAACACCGAGCTGACATGCAGCGAGATTTTGTTTTTTATGGTTCCTTTTTAAAGCTGGCACTCTCGGTCTCTTTGTTAGAATATTGATAGAAGGAATAAGGACCTAGAGGCATTTATTTAAAAAAAAAAGTGATTTTTTATTCTTACTTTTATTTCTTTTCCTCCCAGAGTGCTGTTGGAGACCTAGAGGCCAGGCTGGTGTCTTTTTTCTGGGCAGGAAAGAGCTACAGGGGCTTTATTCTCTGGAACAAACACTACATTCATGGCTCAAACATGAAAAGTTGCCACCAATTTTCCATGCCTCTTTGGCAACTTATTTACCAAAATTTGCTCTTCAATTTTCCTACCTTTAAACTGAGGTTCACAGTGCTAAACTTCTTGCAGTGTCTTTCAGTGCTCTTAAAGCTGAACACTTTTAGAAAAACTCCGCATTTTTAACTTCTGCTAGTGAAAAATTCCATTAGTCCACACAACAAATATTCACCAAGGTTTGCCACAGAGCTATGTCTGAGAAGTTGATTCTTTTTTTCAGGTTTGATGGGGAAAAGATGAGTGTAACCAGGATGAAACAGCAGAAAGTGAAATCACAGCCCATTTTAAATTAATATAAGGTTTTAATTGATATCTATGGTGTCAGGATTTTATTTTTGACCTAGTATAGAGCTACAATCCCAAAATAATCCAATTTCTAGACTGTCCTGGACACAACAGCAGCTTATCCTCTTTGGTTGTTGGGTACATATTGTCTACCAAGAAAATCTCCAAAATAATTTAGCAGCTTGAGAGACTCTTTCCTAGGAATTATTCATCCAACCCACAAACCACCAGATGGACACAGCTCTGGATCACCCCAAGAAAATACTTTGACCAAAATGAAAAAATAGTCTTTTTAAAGCAAGGGATCAAAATCTTTCTCAAAACAAGCAAACAAACAAAAAAATTGCCTTTTAATATAAGGCTAATCACCATCAATCATGAGTTCGACAAGAAAGAGGGAAATTTTTTCTCCATGAAAACAAAGCATTGATATCATCTGACAAAAATGGGCCAGTTAGGAAAATAACAGGGAGAGGAGAACAAAATTAAACACTGGGTTTCTGAACTTAGAGTGAAGGGGAAAGTGAGGCTGCTCCAATCCTTTCTGCTCGTGCCTGTTGCCACCTGAAGCCCTCCCGGCAGGCCCACAGCCCTGGCTGTGCACAAACCACTTTGGGGGCTGTTTGGGGCCGCCAGGGAGCCACCACTGGGTTCGTTAGCACTGATTGATTTATTTATTATCACACTCCAAAGCTGCTGCCCTTTGATGTGCACCAGAGCTGCTTCCACAAGCAAATGCTTGGAGGGAGACAGAAGCAGTAAATACCCAGGCCGGAGTGGGCAGGCCCAGGGAAGGCTGGTGAAACGTTCCAGGCCCGCCAGGAAGCAGTGGTGTTTTACTGCTCACACTAATTCCATAACACAGAGCAGGCTCCTGGCCCCTGCACTGTTAGAACTGGGAACACGATGCTTTCAGTAGTAGGAGGTGATGCTTCCAAAGCTACTTTTCATCTGGGTACCTTATTCTAAATATAAGTAAGTAAATTTAAAAAAAACCAACCCTTTTGTTTACCTCCATATTTTCACTGCAGGAACAATCCATGACTAAACTCTCTTTTTAAGAACCCTGGAGTTTCTTGAAAGAGCACGAGCTTCTTGATTGTGCTTTGCAGGAGAGCAATAAAGGGCTCATTTAAGTTTAAACTGGCTATAGAAGTCTTTAAAATTATTAATATTATTCCTCTTTATGAAGAACAATTTTATCACCACGTTTTTAATCCTGGTATCAGGAGACATTGCTGCAGATGATTTTACATTCCTCAATGAGGTTGTTTTCAGTCCCTCTTGCTGACGGCACAGGACTGAATGAGCCACTGCAGCCTGGCTTTCTCCTTTAGGAGAACTGGCTGTGTGAAGAAGCCAGGATGGGGGGGGAAATTTTGGCAGAACACTCCATCAATCACTGGGGCCAGGCTGAGGGGGTGGTTTACAGCAAAATGGGTTTTGAATATGATGAGGGAGATAAAGAATGTTATTTTAGGCCCAGGAACTTCAGCTGGGGGGATTCAGCAGGACTCAGGGGCTGCCCACATGGAAGCCAGATGACAGTAATTGAGCCCAGGCTTTCAGATTCCCCAGGATTCCCATTTAGTGCCACCGGGTGGGATCCTGGTTAATACCAGATATCACAAGGGATGGCAGTGCCTCTGGCTTTCACCATCTCCCCACCTTTTAGGCTCATTGGAGAGAGTGCATTTTAGCCTGGGATGATCTAGGAGTTAATGTGGTCCTTCTGTGATTTGCTGTAAGCTGGGAGTGAGGAACTTGATGGTCCCCAGCACCCGAAGGACCAGGCGAGCCCAAGCCCTGACCTGCAGTTTAAGCATCTTCTTTTTCTACCACTTAATTCCACAGTGACAGGGGCAGAGCAGCCCTCACCATCCTCAGACTTCATGGAGAGCTTGGATCCCAGGGAAAGCAGCTCTGTGCTCCTCCAGGGAAGGCTCCAGCGCACATTCAGAATTCCAGCCCTGCTGGGGCTGATTTCTGCACACCCCAGGGACTGCTTAGGACCAGGGAGCCAGATTTCCCTCATGTACCATTGAAGGCTGAGCTGAACTGAAAGGCAGAGTGAAAAAGACATAATGCAGTTGTTTACTTAAAATGTTTGATGCAGGAAGTCACTTTATCATGTCCCCGACGGTGACATTGAATTCCCCTGAGCTCCCAGCACGTGTTTGCCTCGGTTTGGGGCTGTGTGATTTGGATACGAGCTGCTTGTCATTTCTAACACACCCAGTAACCCAGCACACACCAAAATGATCTTTGACTATTGGGTTTTTTGTCTCCTGGGGTTTGCTTTTGGCTCCTAACAGCACAACCTTGATGGAGATCCAACAAAAAATTTAAAATACTTAAAGGCATAAGTTTAAATGGATCATTACTATAATTACTGCAAGAGTACAAGCATCTACTGGCACTGCTTTTAAAAGGAGAAATTTGACAGGGCTGTTTGGAACAGCTCTGAAATACACTGAGATTCCGGTTATTTTATGCATGTAGTTGAAAGATAAAATGACAGACAACAGGAATAAAATTTAAAAAAAGTAAAATCAGAAAAATCTCTCTAATCAGAGCATTTGAACTCAAAACTAAGACACCACCAAGAAAATTCTACAGGGCCTGAGCTGCAGCTTATCTTTACTCAAAGGTGCAGATACTGGAGTTATGAGAATTTCTATGATGCAGAGAGAGAGGCAGAAGTAACTGCTCGGCCCTCAAAGAACCCCATTTCCCCTTTTCCTGCCATTGCCTGGGCTCAGGCTCTGCAAGGTGCTTAGCAGCCACTCTTTGGGATGACACGTGCTCCCCATTTTCAAACCTTATTAAATGGCCCTGAATAGAGCACAGAACACAAGAATTAATTATTCAGTGAACAGGGTTATCAGGAAATACAGCACAAAACCTTCATTAAGTGGCACCCTTGCCTTTGCACATGGTTTAAAAGGAGCTGAGCAGCACTGGCTGGCATTTGAGAGTAATGGTGTTACTTCCAGATTTATGTAGACGAGGCAAGAAAGAGACCACAGGGAAATGAAAAGAGGAGGCAACAGCAAGAAAAGGAAGGAAAAAATTCCACAGCAGGGATGCACAGGCTGGGATTGCTGGGGGTCTGTGCAGGGAGAGGAGCTGGATCCATGATCCTCGTGGGTCCCTTCCAGCCCTGGATATTCTGTGATTCTGCGAAATATTTAAAGAGGTCCAGCACAGGACAGCACTCACTCAGAGAACACTCAGGTGAGCCTGCTGCTCTCCCACAGCACAAATCCCTGCGTGGTGGGATCCCCATCCCTCCCTCCACGGGACTCTACCCTCTGGAGCAAAGCACAGCATCCCCTGAAAGGAGCAGGCTGGTCTGTGCTCAGCCTCCCATGGCATCTTCAAACAATCTCCCCTCATTTACTAAGAAACCTCTAAAAATAACCACTCAAGACTGACACATGGGGAAATTATTTTGAACTGTAGCTGATGTGGAAAAATCAGTGTTTGAAATTGTGTCATTCAGGAGATTATGGCTAGTTAGGTATTTACTGGCATAAAGGTGCCTTAATGTGAAAAGCAGGGGAATGATTGAAAAATAAGTTTGGTCCTATGGATCCAGAACAGCCTGAAAAAGTGGTTGTTTAAATTTGCCTGTTTTGAAAGTTTTGTCTTAAGAAATTTATGTGTTACTTCTGATTTCTCCGTCTCACGGTGTTTAATGGATGTCACCAGCACAAATGACAATTTGAAGTGGACAGTGGCAGGAGACTGCACATAAAATCCTCTGAAAATTCTATATCCTATCCTTGTAGGGGACACCTGAACTCCTGTAAGATGTCCTGCTCTGCCTCTTCTTTTCTTTCCTTCTCCCTCCCCAACCTTTTCTCCCTCCTTGAAATTCTGAGAGTCTTAGTCTATGATATTGATTTCAGCTCAGGCTAAGAGAAGTGAGACACCTTTTTTTCCTTTGGTACAGTCAGACAATCACTGGAATTGGGCTTCTTCCCCACCCTCTCTTCCCCATATCAAATCACAGCACTGCACTTACCTTTGGACCTGAGATCTGCCACTTTCACAACAGATTTCCTAAATACTGTTATTGTCATCTTGTGTCCAGCCCCCTCCCACCTTTGCTATATTTCTTTGCAAATTTTGTTTGTTTTCTCCCAGTCTGCCCTTTATAAATGCAACATCCTCATGCAGCTCCCTCCTTTGCAGCTGCCAGTTGTGGAAGGAGAGGATTATCCTGAGAGATTCTTTTGTTATTTGGTGTTTCTGTGGTAGAAGTCACTTGCCCTTAAATCAATTTCCTTCTCCAAAGCGGCCATGAAGCCTCAGGTGTTGGGACTGCCAGGATGCCATCAAGTATTGCCCCAAAATCTTAGCCAAAAAAAGCCCTATGACTGGCCAAGTTGCAGTCTCAAGGCCATCCCTAAACAGTTTCTGGAATCTGGAAAGTTGTTGCCTGCATGGGGTTTTCAGGAATGTGTCCCTACATTTGTAACAAAACAAGCCCCCCCGCCCCCCCCCAAAAAAACCCCAGATTTTTTGCAAAGTTCCTCCAATTCCCACTGATGTAAAATGGTTCAAGAGAAGAAAATAATGACAAAGATCTTTCAGGTAGCAATGAAACCAACTAAGCAGGACCTGACAGACATGCAATTCACCCTCTCTGCTTGAAAATCACTCTCACAAACACTAAACTGAACTGATGGCAGGACCAGGACCATACTTGAATCCACACTTTGTCTGATGAAGAATGGAAAATATAGAAGCAGCCAGAAGTTACAACGAAAGAAAGCCTGTGATTACTGTAAATCAGCGTGGGCTCACCCCAAGCCCACATGCTTATCCACTCCCATATGCTTTTGGAGATAAAGTTCCCAAAGCACAATACCCACGGTTTTATGGCACTGAGTTATGGCTGCAAATAGGAAGCCAAATGCTCAGTTTCTTCCTTGCTCTTTGCAGCAGCAAATTGCAATTTGCAAAAGGTTTTTGATAACATTTGGTGTTAATTGGACTTAAAAATGTTAATCGCCCAAATCACTGTGATCTTAAAGACACATGTAAATTATCTCAGCATGTAAGGGAGCAAAAGCTCAGATTGCCTTGAACTTCTCAGGATATGGGCTTTCTCAATGTATAGCTAAAAGGTATCAGGGTGATTTACTGTTCTTGATCTTTCTGGTGTGAAAATTAACAAAGCACTCATACACTATATTTAACATAGATAACAGTTTTAGATGTTGAAAACATAAAATATGTATTTTCTTAACTAAAAATAAAGCAAATTAATTACTACTTCCAGCCACAGAGAATGTTCTCCTTCCTTCAGTAATGTACAAAAGGGTGGAATAGAAGCTGCCCTCCTTCATGATATACAAGACACATAATTCTGTACAGAATCACAGCATCATTACGTTGAAAAACACTTTTAGAGTCATTGAGTCCAGCTGGCACCCCAGCCCTGCCAGATCCCACTAACCCATGCCCCAAGTGCCACATCCACACAGCTTTTAAATCCCTACAGGGATGGGGACTCCAAACCTCCCTGGGCAGCCCCTGCCAAGGCCTGAGCACCCTTTCCATGGGGAAATTGCTGCTGATGTCCACCCTGAGCCTCCCCTGGCCCAGCCTGAGGCCGTTCCCTCTCCTCCTGTCCCTGTGCCCTGGGAGCAGAGCCCGACCCCCCCGGCTGCCCCTCCTGTCAGGGAGTTGTGCAGAGCCACAAGGGCCCCCTGAGCCTCCTTTTCTCCAGGCTGAGCCCCTTCCCAGCTCCCTCAGCCGCTCCTGGGGCTCCAGCCCCTTCCCAGCTCCGTTCCCAGCCCTGGACACGCTCCAGCCCCTCCAGGGCTCCTGAGTGGCCCAGAAGTTCCCCCGGGACTGGAGGTGAATAAATTTAACCACTAATGCACCATAAACATGACAGGGGGAAATCATCAGTGTCAGAAGCACTCTGGGTTGACATTCCCAAGAGTAAAGGAGAATTCCAATGTTGTCTCACATGGACATGTAGCCACGACCACCCAATTAGCACAATTGCAGTGCACAGCAGTAATGTGGCTTGTTTAGCTGTTTATTCATTATCATAGTTATGAAAATGAGATCAGAGGTTTTTTCTTTTGCTCGAGAGAGCAGCACAGTCCGCATTTCTCTGATCTTTGAACAGGTTTCCATTCTACCAGAACTTATCTGGTTTACCTATTGCCCTCAGCATGTCCAATTTCGTTTCACTAGCCCTTAATCAATTTTCTCATTACATATATCATATAACCCATCACCTGGGAGCTCCACGTGTATTTTTCCATAGTTTCTTACACCGTTTTTCACTTCCTATTTCACAACTGCCCACAAAAGCCAACATTTATTTTCCTGTATTTCCCCACAACGCTTGTTACCTTAACTTGTTATTACTGTGCCCAAATTCCATGCCCTGTTTTGAAGGTAGCCTCACAAGGACATGCATTTCCAACAGACACAATTGCCTGGCTCTAAAGCTGCAAAAACAAACAAACAAAAGCCCCAAACAAACCCAACCACCCCCAAAAAGGGTATATTAAAAAAATAGGCTGGTTTGGATCAACCCACAATGAGCCCAAACTGTCTCCTCCTTCACCGATCCATGGAAACTGCTGGTTATTGCCCCCTCACAGACCTGCCTGAGCACAGAACTTGACTTTTCCATCCTTGTCAACACTCAGAAATACTTCACTTTTTATAAAACCTTATTAATTTTGGTGTGGCATCACTGAGGTTACAGAACTGCTCCCTCACTTTTAATCTTTGTGTGAGAGCTTTGCAAGACGTCTCTAAAGTGCTGCGTTCGCTCCAGGCAGCAGGACAGTAGAAGGAATAAAGACTTTAGGCTTCCAGAGCTAATAAAAATACATTAAAGTTTCAAAATCACAATCACATAAACTCCAGAAATTTGGAAATAACATACAGTTCATTCCAGCAAGAAATCTTTCTTAAATTTTAGTTTGTGAGAGGGAAATATTGGAAAACATCAAGTTTTCTTCAAATTTCTTCATGTATCAATGCAGAGCTTGGCAGATGAGCAAGTCTAAAAATCCTCTGAGGTTCTGAATATCAGAGCAAGTTATAGATTTTATAACAGAAAAACTAAAATCTATATTTTATGGTATAAATGTATTTGAGATTCAATACTGTTAAAGATATTTTAAGATATTATAAGTTAAACTCACTTTGCAAGTCTCAAATTGTGACCTTGATCTCAAATTGAGGACTTTTGCCTGATACCAAGCTGCACTTGGTACTCCACTTGTCCTCCCAGTCTTACAGTTTCTTCAACCTCAGCGCAGCACACAGAAAACTGGAATAAAAGAAAGACCTGTTTATCCAGACTTTCTCATCTTACACCAGCTTGTTAAACCAAATTTAGATTAACTAGCAATGTTTTTACTGCAAAGAAGATGATCTCTGTGTCACTTCAGGAATCTGATAAAAATAAGGCCACAGTATCCATCAGATTACTGGGTTCAACACACATTATTAATTTTGACATAATCAGCTGTGGTTCACATCTCTTGATCCTAGGGCACTCAAATCCATATGAAGGCAGTACTATAAAATCATAGGAATCATACGATACCATCTGTAACAGAGGGTGAACGAAAAAAAAGGAAAAAAAAAAAACTTAAATGTGTTGACCAGACTGCATATGGGGCACATGAAAAATCAAGCATATGCTGCACAGGCAGAGATATTTTTGTGACTTTAGCCATTACGAGAAATAGTTTAAGAAAATAAAACTGGTGTTTTTAAAGATCTTTGTATCGAAGACAACATGCCCACATGCAGGAAGCAAGGGAACAGGAACCTGCTAATAAAAGCTTAAATTTTATCGTTGAGCAAAAAGCCCAAGAGTTGTTAAAATGATGCAGTCCTTGGACTATCCCATAGGGCATCCCCAGATTTAATGTGGATGCCTGACCTAATGTACTGTACAGTTATGCCAGGTTTATTTAAAGTTGTTTTCTCTCTTTGTAAGATGCTGTACTGGAAAAGCCAAGTGAAGGAACCCTGCACACAAATCAAGGGCTTCTGAGGACACTGTGAGAGGCAGAAAAGAGCCATTGCTTTGTCACATCCTAAGAAACTCCTTCTGTGTATGCACTAGCACATGTCACAAATGCCCTCTACCTATTGCATCCTACTAGGCAAAACACCTTCTAGGAAGACAAAGGTTTGGCTTAAAGCATTAAACAGCATTTTCATTTCACAGAACCCCAGGGTGGGTGAGGCTGGAGGGGCCACAGGGGCTGCTCTGGTGCCACCTCCCTGCTCCAGCAGGGCCATCCCAGAGCACAGGGCACAGCAGTGTGTCCGTGTGGCTCTGCAGTGTCCCCAGGGAGGAGACTCCACAGCCCCTCTGCACAACCTGCTCAGGGCTGGGCACTGCCCAGGGCAGGAGTTGTGCCTCCTGTGCAGGGAATTGCTGGGCTCAGTCCCTGCCCGTGCCTCTGGTGCCACTGCTGGGCCCGGAGCAGAGCCTGGGCCCTGCCCTGAGCCCTCCCTGCACACAGGGACACCCAGGGCTCAGGGCCCCTCTCAGCCGGGGCTCCTCTCGAGGCTGAGCAGCCCCAGCTCCCTCAGCCTTTCCTGGGCACCGAGATGCTCCAGGCCCTTCCTCAGCCCCGCAGCCTCCGCCGGCCCCGCTCCGGGAGCTCCCTGGCCCTGCTGTGCTGAGGATCCCGAGCTGGACACGGCACTGCAGAGGTGCCCCAGGCTGGGCACAGGGCCAGGAGCCCTCCCTGAGCTGCTGCCGAGGCTCTGCCCGATGCCCCAGGGCACCCTTGGTCTCCTTGGCCCCAGGACACTCTGCTGCCTCAGGGACAGCTCCTTGTCCCCACCACCCCAGGACACTCTGCTGCCTCAGGGACAGCTCCTTGTCCCCAGCACCCCAGGACACTCTGCTGCCTCAGGGACAGCTCCTTGTCCCCAGCACCCCCAGGCCCTGCCCCCAGAGCTGCTCCAGCAGCTCCCCCCAGCCTGTGCTGGTGCTGGGGTTGTTCCTGCCCTGTTGCAGGACCTGCATTTGCCTTGGTTGAACTTCAGATGTTTTTTCCCTGCCCATCTCCCCAAGCTGTTGAGACCCCTCTGAAGGGCTGTGCAGCCCCCCCAGATTTGTGTCCCTGGCTCCCAGGTCATGCACCATGGAAATATTGAACCAGTTAATCATTCAAGGTACCAAATTCTGAATAAAAAAAGCAAAGCTATGAAAACCACTCACAGGCTGCATATTAAGCCCATCTGAAGCAGTGCAGCAGACTTTAGAAAAAGAGTCCCAGATTTCCATGAGTGTGTTCAACCATTATTTGTATAAAGAATTATTTTAGTTGTGTGGCTCCACTTAACGTAAGTGTGCCTGCAAGAAGCCAGCTAAACATGTAATTGGATTTTTGTGCACACAATTACTGTGATGTGGCCACTGAAGAAGCCCTCAAATACAGATAGTTGAGAAATTATAGGGGCAAATATTGTGCCCCAGGGCTTAAAAATGAGAATCCCGTTTTAGAAATCCAACCATCAAGAGGATGGCTCAGATACAATGCAGGTTTATAACCAGGATACTAAACTTTAAAAACTGGAACTCGTGGTACTATCTAAAGCAAAGCAGTAAAACAACCTCCTGCTCTATCAATATTTCCTGTTTTCATTTGTATTCTGCTCCTTTGTGCATCCCCATTTCATGGTGGCTTTTTTGCCCATACACATAGCCATGCTAATATCTTCATGGATTTGTTTATAATAACCTTTAAATCCTTTCCGTGTCATTATGCTGCAGAGGTTTCTGTTGTATATACACTCGTACTCTGGTTCATTGCCTACACATCGATTCTTTCACATTTGTCTATGTTAAACACTGAACAGTATTTTCCACTTTCTAGTCCAGCCATTTAAAAATACCCAAATCCATTGCAAAAAACTTGGTTGCTTTCCTCTCAGTTATTAGCTATACATTTAAGTTTTCAGAGTATTAGCAACACATCAGAGTTGGTCACGGTATTTGTCAGAGCAGTGGCCACAAAATACCTGCTTGGATACTGTCATTTCAGGAGGGACACTCACACTCAGAATGAAGCTGCTGAGGTCTCTATGTTGAATTTAAAGACACTTCAAAGTCAACAGGAGCTGCTTCTCCTGCTTGTTTTGTAAAGGGAACTGGATCTTTTCAATATTTGATATAATCTACAATCATCAAAATAGTATTAATCTCATATTTCCAGCAACAGAAAATCATAGAGTCATGGAATATTTTGGAATATTTGGAAAGAGCCCTAAAGCTCATCCAGTGCCACCCCTGCCATGGCAGGGACACCTCCCACTGTCCCAGGCTGCTCCAAGCCCCAGTGTCCAACCTGGCCTTGGGCACTGCCAGGGATCCAGGGGCAGCCACAGCTTCTCTGGGCACCCTGTGCCAGGGCCTGCCCACCCTCCCAGGGAACAATTCCTGCCCAAGATCCCATCTGACCCTGCCCTCTGGCAGTGGGAGCCATTCCCTGGGTCCTGTCCCTCCAGCCCCTGAGGAATTGTCCCTCTCTGGTTTCCCTGCAGCCCCTGGAAGGTGCTGGGAGCTCTCCCCACAACCTTCTCCTCTCCAGGCTGAGCAGCCCCAGCTCTCCCAGCCTGGCTCCACAGGGGAGGGGCTCCAGTCCCCTCAGCACCTCTGGGGCCTCCTCTGGACTTGCTCCAACACTTCCATGTCCTTCATGTGTTGGGGCAACAGGAATGTTCACAGCATTCCAGGTGGGGTCTGAGGAGAGCAGAGCAGACGGGGAGAATCACCTCCCTCAACCTGCTGTCATAAATGTATAAAATACATTTAGATTTATTTCACAAATAAAATAGATTTGATTCATTTATTAACACTCTGCTTATGAATTGAACAATACTGAAATATTATATCTGTGATGCCTGAGCATGATACTATGGTCCAAATGCCTTTCTACCACCCACAGATGTCTTTCACCAGAAAACAGTCTCTTTGTAATATTCCTGGGCTTTCCATAATCCTGAAAGTGATGTGAATAAGGACTGGTCAGCTCTGGCTGTTGTGGCAATTAATTGCTGTTGTATTCAAACTGCAACCCCTCCTGGAGCAATGAGGCAGATATAGCCTGGTACAACCCAGTGACTGCAGCTTAAAGACCAATCGACACATCTCCCAGCTAGTTCCTCCCAGGCTTCCACTATCAGCTGGTTGAATTTTACCTTTCCCTGGTAACGTCACAGTGTTTTTGTAGACTTTCTTCTCTACTCCCACTTTCAGCCACATTAAAGGCAAAGGGAGGGACGGGGACACAAAGACATTAAAGCCACCATAAGATGCTCTGAACAATCTGAATTTCTGTGGTGGGCCCAGTTGTTTGCTGCAGATAATTTTTAGGAAAGGGTCCTCTTTAAGAGTGTTACCCTCAGGTTTTCTGAACACCAGCCCCCATTTGCAGCCTTATTGAGCAAAAACACCCACAAATGCAATGTCTTATCCATAAATATTGGTATCACCTCCAAATTCTTTGTGGCCATTCCCAATAAATCTTTATTAAAGCATCACCCTGACATTTTCCAAACTTACTTAGCCCATTCAGGGCTTTTCCTTTTCTGTTATCTCCACACTACAAACCTCTGTCTTCCCTCTCAGCTGAGGAACCAGAACTCAGGCTGTTCACCAAGTCAAACTTACATCTCATCCTTTATCCATTTGAAAGGCAAAACCAAACAAATGCAGCTGTGCTTTTATCCATCTTTTCTCTTTAATCAAGATGAGAATATGTGTCTAGAAAAAACCCACCCAAACCTAATTTAAGCAGTACAAAAAGAAGTAATTCTAACAGAATAAAAATTTAATTTGCAAATATTGCCTTTAGGCTGATTGTTTCCATATGAGGTGTAACCCAGCATGATTTACAGTGCAGGTTACAAATAAACCTTTGGAAACCGAATCAGAACTGCTGCTGGAAGCATCACCACTGAGTAGTAGCACTGCTGCTACAGGAGATAATTTTGTGCAGCCAATGTAATCTATTTCTAATGCAGACGTGAGAGAACAGAATAAAGCACCGTAAAAAAACCCCAAACCCACAAAACTAACCAAAAAACCCCAACTCCTTACAGAAGAGGCTTAAAAATATTTTAAAAAACCCTTTAAAGATATCAGTTCTCTGCCCTCCATAATTATTTCTTATTTTTCTTCTCTTCTTCACCCTTCTTCCTCTATAAATACTCAATTCCAATGCTCATCTTAAAGAACTGCCTGCTGTAGGTAATATGAGCAGTACAAAGTAATGCATTTGGCCTGGACGTAGCAATCGCTACAAAAATACAACTTCAGGAACACAAATTTAGGAATCACTCATCTCAAAACACTGGCAATCACTATACTGTACCCAGAAGCATCAAACTATTACAAATGTAGTCACTATGACAAAGACACAGGAAACCAGAAAACAGATCAGGTGAGAGGAACGCAGGCAATGAGGCAATGCAGGAGGGTCTGGCATCAATCACTCACATTCTGCTGCCTTACTGGAGGGTCTGGCCTGCTATTGCACTGCTCCCCCATTTATAAAAATAAACCAACAGCATTTTATACCTTTGCCATTCTTGCTTTCTTTTCTGAATGTTCTCCTGTGTCCCTTTAGCTCTCAGGACACTTTACCAGGCATCCAGGATGGCATCCAGGATCCATCCAGCTGTGGCTGCCCCTGGATCCCTGGCAGTGCCCAAGACCAGGCTGGACACTGGGGCTTGGAGCAGCCTGGGACAGTGGGAGGTGTCCCTGCCATGGCAGGGATGGTTCTGGATGGGCTTTGAGGATCCAATCCAAACCATTCTGGGATTCTTTGATCTGACCATTTAGGTGTTTATTGCTGACCCCTCATTTGGAGCTTGTCCACTCTGTACTTGCTTTGCATGAGCAAAGAGAGTTCAGAGTCTGCCACCACAATGGGAAAAGCTGCCTGAATTCCCCTCTGCTGGTGCAGGACATCACTGACAGAGCAAGAATCAGCTGGATTTTATTTATATTGCCAGCCAGAATGTTTACTGGGAACAGAGGTAGGAGGAAGGAATATTTTGCCAGTGATACAAGAAAATAGCAATTTCTATTTTACTACTCTATTTCTATCTAATGAATATTCACCCCCAGAAGTTATATGATAGTTGGGTGAGTTTTCTTGTAGGGAAAAATCAAATCAAAAGACAATTCTGCAACCGTAAATATATTCCCACTGAGAATTGCACTCACCTTGCAATACTCAAGAGAAAGCATCTTGTTTGTTCAATTAATCTGACCTTTATCAAGAGTTTGTACAGACAAAACACTCTCAGGGAACGAAGCACTTGGAGTCAGTGAGCAGCACTGGGGACCTCAGCAGTGCTGCACAAAGGCACTGCACACCCTGCAGAGCTGCTGCTGGTTCACAGGGGCACACAGCTCTGGGCCAAGCTCCCCACAACCTTCCCAAAAGCAGCTGAGATGTCTCCAAGTGCCAAGGAGAAGTGCTGAGGAAGCCCTCCCTGGCTCCCCAAAGCCACACCTCTATGTGCAGAACACACTAAAGCCTCAGCATCAATTTTTAAATTCCCACTGAATGACCTAAAACTCTGCCCAAGAGCAAAGCCCAGTGTCACTCACACAGCACAGCCCTGGCTGGGGATCCAGGCTCAGAACTGTCTGAAAAATCACCATGTTCTCTCAAAAACCCTCCCTGTGGCTACAGGGACTGGAATGTCAATACTGGGGTGGTTTTATCCCCTCCTAATAACAATCAAGAGGGAGAAGGTAAGGGCTGAGACTGAAAGCTGATGGCTTTTACAACAACAGAACTGGAGGGTGTTGAGGTGGGGGAATGAGAGCAAGTCTGGACACAGAAGGAAGGAAGGAAGGAAGAATAACTGGACCATCACAAATTCAGAATTGCCTGAAGCTGAAATCCAGCCCAAGGTGGTTTCTGAGAGCCACTGATTGCTCTGAGAATAGAGGGACCAGTCCTGAGAAAAGAAAAGGGCTGGATGCTGATTTCGCTGTAAATGGCCCAACCTTGTGTAACTTGGAGCACCAGGTTATTCTTTATTCATCTATTTTCAAGCCATTCTTATCTTTCCTCTCCTCCAGCACCACCACGATGCATTTTGCTGGTCTGCTGATGTGCAGCCACATGGACATCCACCTCAGCCAGCAAAATATTCCCCTTCCATTTGAACACCCTCTTTAGTCCAAAAATGCTTTAAAGTCCTAAGTGTGACTTTCATATAAACCCACCTGTTCAATGGCAAAGACAAAATGGTTCAGTTTAATTAAGCTGCTTTCCTTTTGGGCCATTTTCTTGAAAAGAGAATCACTTTCAGCCGTTCTTTACTGCTTTAGGAATATCAGTTTTCAGTACAAACCCATTTTGGAATATTATGAGTACACAAAGTCTGTTCACATCCATTGAGGTGCAGACTCTGGAGTAACAGACCTTCCTTCCTCTTCTAGGCTGAACTTATCACTCTGAAAGCCAATTTTAAAAAGTGAAATTGGAAAATGAGAAATTCCAATAGAAATTCAGATATTTTTTTCCTTCTCCCTTCATTAATTCCTGGCTGCAGCCTGTGTAACTGATTGCAAAAAGAGAATGCCTGCTAGAGGAGCAGGCATGGATTGGAATCAGGTGCCTGCATCTGGGAGAAAGCTATTAAGCAACAGGTCATGCTGCCTGCTCTTTGTGAGTTTATTGCCTCCCATTCAATCTTACATTAAATTTACTTTACCATAAATTGAGACTACAGGATTCTGTAGGATCAAGCCCTAGCAGCGAATGGATAAAAGCATGTGCAAGTGCTGGCAGTGCCAGAGTTGCCAAGCCTCCTTGGCTGGAGAGCCTAAATTGACTCACAAGTGCTGCTGTTCCCAGCCAAAAATAAGCATGTATTGCTTTACATTTTCCTTTCTCCCTTTCTCACAGGCATTTACATTTATATCAACACGTAATGAGTAGAGGAAACACAAAGACACTTGAGCAGAATCTTCTTTATGCTTGTCAAAAATGCCTTTTTCTTCCTTTTCCTCACATTAACATTAATTGGAGCTGGGCAAAGCTCCTGGCATTAATAGCAATAAAAGCAGAGCTGGTACATTAGATTTAATTAGCATCTAAACTAAAGATCCTACACCCTGTGAGCCATTTCCACCCAGGAAACCCTTCCTCTGCAACCAGCTGGGATGTGGCTCGGGGCAGCTCTTCCACAGCAACAGCAATAAATCCCACCAACAGGGCAAGGAGCAGGTAAGGAGGTCACACCGAGCCCAACTGGGACAGCGGGGTGAGCATCGCCCTCCTTGGGAGAGCAGCTTCCCCGTGAACAAAATCAAAACACTCTTCAGAGATAATTGAAATCATGTTTACTGCATGGCTCCATAAATCTGAGACGTGGAGCTGCGCAGACACCGCTCAGTCCCGGCAACATCATAATAAATCAAAAGCCCAGCAACTTGAAAGCCTCTTATGCTTTTTAGAATAACCCAAAGACTTATTCACAGCATTTGTTTTCTTCTGCTTTCCTTTATTTTCCCGTCTTGTAGGATGTGTGTTGCCATCTATATTTAACAGCAAATGTAAAAGACAGTCTTGTGGATCAGAAAGACCAAAGTTTCTTCTTGTTCCTCTGTTCCCCTCAGCTCTCTCTGGTACCTCCACCCCCTCCCTGGCTCTTGTTTTTCCCATCTCCATGCTGTTTCCTTTATCCTCCTTCCTCAGTCCCCACAGCTCCCTGTTGTTCCTCTTTCTCCTCTTTCAGTTCCACCTCGTCTCATTCCAGCTCTTGTGTTCTGATCTCCTATTTTCAAAAATACCAGACAAGAAAGTAACAGAAAAAAAAAATGAAAAAAAATCAAAAGCTCTTGGCAAAGCTGCTGTTCTGTATATGACCTAACTGGACATTGTGCTACTTTTATTTTAAGAATTATTTTAGGACAAATGCAAGCAGCTCTCCTTTTTCTTCTAACATGAAGATTTTTTTAGTCTAAAAAAAGTCCAAGTTCCAAAGCATTATTAACCTTTTCCAAGAAAAAATGGACATTTGTAGCTCTGCTGATGGAAGAAGGTTGGTTAATTCAAAATAACACCTTGTATCAGTGATTCATAACCTTTCCAGTTGAACTCTGCCCGTTAGTCACATCCTTTTTTTTATTTCTGGTGTGGAATTACAAGGCTGATTTTGACTCTGGGCCAAATCCAAACAGGCTGATTTTCCCAGGTCACAGGTCAGGACTGAGCTCAGAGCTCAAATCATCCCTTTAACCATGGGTCTGGTTCCTCGTGAATATCCTGGCTTTTGGGCTCCCTCGGTAAGAAAAGAGGACAAAGTAGGAAAAGATGACAAAGTAGGGAAAGAGGACAAATTATCCCATCATAAAGGGTTTCAAATGGATGCAGAACTCATGAGCACATTTGCATGCCCGGTTTGGAAATGTCACCTGTCAGTTAAGGGAATTGTCCACTTCCACACCCAAATGCCCAGTTTGTGCAGTCATGGCAACTGGAGAGCAAACCTGCCTGGAAAACCTGCTTTAGCTTCTGCTGCACCCAGAGCACATCTTTTAAAGCACATCTGAGTATAAAGTTTAATGATTCTTTTTCAAGGGTGTTTAAAGGTGTTTTTCTAAATGGTTGTTTCCAGGGATAAAAACATTGTCATTGTCACTGAGTAGCATCACACAAGTGCCAACCTCCACAGCCACACTGAATCCCTGTGATCTAAGAAAAACTGTATTTCCTATTCATTTTTGAGTACCCCCAATAATGGTGGCCAAGTTGGGCAAGAGGAGAGATAACAGAAATTACGCTCAAAGAGAAATCAAAAATATCCACAAATATGGAGGAAAAATCTTAATACAATACCCTGTCCCATGCTTTTTAGAGAGCCTGTGCATACCAGGATGTGTATGGAGTTGGGATTGTCCAGCCTGGAGAGGAGAAGCTTTGGGGTGAGCTCAGTGTGGCCTTGCAGGACTGAAGGAGCTGCAGGAAAGATGGAGAGAGACAATTGCCAAGGGCTGGAGGGACAGGACCCAGGGAATGGCTCCCACTGCCAGAGGGCAGGCTCAGATGGGATCTTGGGAAGGAATTGTTCCCTGGGAGGGTGGGCAGGCCCTGGCACAGGGTGCCCAGAGAAGCTGTGGCTGCCCCTGGATCCCTGGCAGTGCCCAAGGCCAGGTTGGACATTGGGGCTTGGAGCAGCCTGGGACAGTGGGAGGTGTCCCTGCCATGGCAGGGGTGGGATGGGATGAGTTTTGAGGTCCCTCCCAAACCACACAATTCTGGATTCTCTGTCACTGTATAGGTATCAAAATTTTAAAACAGAAAACAGAAATAAGCATCAAAACACATTCAGAGTACTTTTAAATGGACAGTGAAGGTTTCATAGATGTATTGCAAAGAATGAGGTTTTGGGCTGTCTTTCCTTCAGCATCCTGAAGCAAAGGTTGCTTTTTCCTGGGAGGGGCTGTGGGGACAACGTCTGTTAAGGATCATCTCCAGCAGCAGACCTGGCACTGCTCACTGCAGCTCTTTGTGTCCTGTCAGCTCGCTCTGACAACTGATGCCTCGGACAAGGATGAACTGTGACACTGTCAGAAGGCAGGGACTTGAGTTTGCACAGACTTCTGCCACTACTGCAGACTGATAAGATTAAAACTGTTGTGGTTTTGTTGTGATGGGAGCTCTGTAGCAGTGCAGTGCACTGGCTGCAGGGCAGGGCTGTGTGAGCCCGGGCACGGCGGGGAGGGAGAGGAGGAGGTGGTGAGGTGCAGACACTGAAGGAGAGGAGGTGGGGGTGAGGTGCAGACACTCTGCTTTTCTAACGCCCCACTCAGGAGCACTGCAGAGCTGGGGATCTTGTGAATGCAGTATTTTTTAAAGCATGCCATGAGAACTGTGTACTGACCAGTGGCATTTCAGAGCAGCCAGGTGAATGGGAGGAGCAGATAAGGAACATTCTGGTTAACACAAAGCATATGCAGATGAGGGGGTATATTATCCCAAGGGATCACAGCATGAGAACATCTGAGCAATGCACAGAGGGAAGGTCCTGCTGCCCTGCACAGAGAGCCTGCAGTCCGTGCCAGCCTCGGGACAGTCAAATGCCACAGGCCCATGGAATGGGTCTGTCCTGCTCCTGGACACCCTGCAGGGCCAGCTGGCTGCCCTGGCATGGACAGCCCATTAATCCCTGCCTGCATGGGACAGCCCATTAATCCCTGCCTGCATTCCCCACTGCTGGCACAGCAGATCCATCATCGTGGCACATCCCATCACACTGCCTGCACAGCCAGGAAATGGGGAAAAGACAGCACTGCCCGAGCTCTGCTTCAGCTCTCACTGACACTTACTCTTGTTTGGCCCCAAAGAATCACATCCAAACCCTTGTGAAATGACTAAAGCACTCCAGAGAAATCAACAAGTCTTTGAATCAATTTGTGATTAAAGGTACTGCGAAATGTAGGGCCAGGTTCCTGGGCCCAGTAGGACTGGGCTGGTTCCTGTTGCAATGTTTCCCATTCCTTTAGCTACATGGTATGATCTGTCCCTGACTTATCTTCTTCAAAATGGAAAGAAACACAGGGCTGGAAGGGATTTCCTGAGTAACCAAGTGTAATCTCCTGCCACCCACAGGAACAATAACACAGAAACCTTTTAATTCCCATTTAGTTCCTCAGGATAGGGACTGGCCCTTCTTCTGAGGAACACTCTGCAACTCAAAAATGCACACAAATGCCAAAAAAGCCAGAGCTGATTGAAAAAATAGGCGGGAGATAAGTGATACAGATGGCCTGGGCTGCCCACTCCAAACACATTATGACCTATGCCGCTTGCTTATCTTCAAATCTCTTATCTCCGTCGTGGTTGCTAATGACCTGGAACACAAAATTCTCACGTTCAGGCTCTAAGACAAGAAGCAATCCTACAGAGAAAATTAGCAGTCGTGTCCACAGCTTCTCCTCTGGACCTGCCCGTGGCAGGGCTGGAGGTTTTCTGGGTGTTTCTGTTGTTGCGAGCGGCCCCAGGAGCAGCAGCCGCGATCCGGGCGGGAGCAGCTCCCGAGGGAAGGAGGGTGAAGGAGCCAGGGCTGTAGGGCTGAGCTGAGCAAAGCAGCGAGTCCAGCACCACGTGCGGCTGGCTGAAGCTTCCTTGGGTACTTGGGGGTGATAATTAGCTCAGAAGCTTTATAGCACACCCAAGCCACTAAAGCAGGGCGCTGGTGACAGGCTGGGTAAATGCCACCTCTCTCCAGAAGCTGATGCTAAGAGAGGATAAAAACTAGGGCTGCTCTCAGTATTAGAAATGGTGCTGCTGGTTGTGGCTGAGATATATGGGTTTGTTCCTGCTTCTCCCAGCTTCTCCTCCTCCTAACGATTTATGCCAGGGGGTTTGTGTAGGCATGAACTGCTCACTGTGACAGGGGATGTTCTAGATATGACAACCCCTAACTCAGGACCGTTCCCGTGTCATTTCTCTGCACAGCAGACAGAAATCTTTTGTCCTGGTTATTTATTTATTTTTCAACTCCCAGTACTACATCAGTGCCCAAGAAAACCAGATCTCCACTGAATCCATACAGGTACATTTTTTGCTTGACAAATGGCCTGCAGTTGTTAGAAAAGCACGTGGGTTTTCAAAGAATTGAGAAACGAGCTCTGCCTAAGTGCAGTAAAACCCCCAGATTTCTCTGTGTTGATTTTTCCCCTCTTTAGTGTCTATACAGAGAACATCCTCAACGCCACGCCACGCTCTGCAGACGTGATATATGATTACACAGCTGTAACTGAGAAATGATGTATGAAATAAAAATCCCTCAGCAGTACAGGGTTGGGAATACAGAGGCTGCAAGCACAGGGGAACTGCTGCTGTGGCACTTGGAAATGAGGCAGGAGCCAGGGCACTGCAGGAAGGATTCAAACACCAACTGTATTAAAAACCTTCAGGATGTACAAATGCCCTCTTTAATGTGCTTTATGCATTGTGAGATAAGGCTAAACCACTGAGTCCTTCGGGATCTTTGTCCAGCCTGGGAAGGTGGGATGCTCAGGGTCTGCTCCGAGCACTGGAAAGGGCCCAGAGCTGGAGGCTCCTCCAGCAGAGCTCCCAGGCCAAGCCCAGCCCCTCTGGATTATACTGGTATTTTTGCCCCTCTGGATTATACTGGTATTTTTGCCCCTCTGGATTCTATTGGTATTTTTGCCGCTCTGGATTGTATTGGTATTTTTGCCCATTTGCAGTAATAACCAAATTAGCAAAACTTCTATACACACCTCTAGAATAAGCCTAAAAGATGGTGCAATATGAAACGAATGTCACTAGGACTGCCACCAAGTTCAGCTATCAGAAAATAAAAAGGGGACAAAAGACCCCCAAGCCTTCCCCATGCCGATCTTCCCAAAGACTGAACAGACTGCAGCACAGCAGAGCCTGCTCTTCAGGCAGCAAGATGACAGCCTGAACAACATCCAGCTTGTTTCTCCCAACCACAGCAAAGAAAACATTGAGCTTCTAAAATTTTTCATCAGGCTTTAGTTGGAGTAATCAGATGAGACATAATTGAAGGTTCCTATGCAAGTCTGGACTTCCTTGACAAGTTCCCTAAGAGTTGGTCTTCTGAGACTCATAGACCTTCTCCTGCACTGTCAGCAAAACACTGCCCAGACTATGCTGGTAAAATTTACCTTCCTTTGCATCATCTCTGTGGCTCTTTTAACAAATGCAGCAGCAATTTATGCCTTCAACTTTGGTTTATACATTTCTTTTGACAGAGAAAACCCCTCCTTACTTCTGTACACAGATAACAGCTGTGGATGTGTGGAATAGTTTCATTTCTGGGAAACAAGCTGATCTTCCTGCCCATGCCCTCCCACAGATCCCCAATGTCAAAGCCTTTGTGCACCCAGCAGCTCCTGGACCTGTCCCACCAGCCCTGTGAGGTGGCACATGTCGGAGTCAAGCTGGGTCAGAAGCTCCAGGTGAGGAGCAGGGTCAGGGATGCCCGGGCCAGGGGCTGTGTGGGGCAGAGAAGGACTGGTAGTGCCCCAAAACCTACAACAGGGAGTGTTCTCCATGTCAGCAAAGGACAAAAAATGCTAAAAATAAGCATTTCCTAACAAGAACAGACTTTAATTTTGATTTTCATTTTCTACCAGCATTTTTTAATGGATGCAATTCTAAAGTATAAACAAACTTAATAATTATTTGGAATGCTTGCTTGGACAGACAAGAAATTCCTTTTGCCTAAGTGGGGCTGGAAGGGGATAAGCAAATCCACAGTGCTGCTGCTGGTGGAAACAGCTGGAAGTTCAGCTGTGAGTAAAAATACCAAACTTCATCAACAGCTGCTTTTATCAGTGAAAAGTGTGTATGATTGTTCACCAAAACACTGGCACCAGCAGACAGCATTGAAGAGGACCCTGAAAAAGGGTGGAATCAGGGTCCAAATCAGTGGATTTTAACTAGATTCTCTAATAATCAGTTGTGTACTGAATCCCATCTCCCATTCCTGCTGGAAAAGCACAGTTCAGTGTGTGTTTGCTCACCCTGGAGCACTGCTGCGAGTCCCATGGGATCAGGGCCTGCAGTGTCACTGTTGCTGTTATCAATCCTTTAATGAAAGCTTCTCAGGATGCTGTCAATGACCAAAGCAGAGGCTGGCATCACATCTCCTGGCAGCAGCTCTGGGCTGGGATTGCTGCAGGAGCAGCCCAGCAGTGCATGGTGCAAACTGGGAGCAACACAGAGCCTGGGAATTGCCAGAGTGAGCTCTGCCATCCTGCCCCCGATGCTTCCCCCAGATCACAGAGGGCAGAAAAAACTACCAGGTACTTCTGCAGGCCACTGCACTCTTGAACATGTGCCAACTTCTTTTGCCTGCAGACTGGCAGGGGAAAAAAAAACCCCACACAATTTTAGAGCTTTTGTCTTTTGCTAATGGCATTCTCTGAGCTCTCATGTAGCTCAGCAAATGGCCCTGATTCTCTCTGCTTTCTTCATAAAAGATCTATTAATTCAAAATCAAAGTAGACAATTCTAATTCTGTGTGTGATATGAAGGGAGTTTGGCTAAACCTTTTCTTTATAGAGAAACCTCTGGTCCCTTTTTATTCTTGTGCCTCAGTAGCTGCAAGTCCTCTTGGCTATTCTCTTTCAGCTTCTGTGAAAGGTTTATATCGTCTTTCTCTGAACTCTACCTGAATTCCTCACATCTCCTTACTCTCCCTGCAAAGCACAGACCGTGCAGTGGCACCATGTGGAATACATTTCTAATTCTGTCTTCAGATGAATACTGCTAAGCTGATGAGAACTTCTTAGACACCGGCAGCTTCCACTGACGTCAACTGCAATTGCAAGTTTGCAGTCAATTCAGTCCACTGCAACTAAAAGCACCCCTGGGCCACTGATCTCTAATCTTCCTCCTCCCTCAGCATCTTCCCTCTGCAATTACACAGTGCACCCTGCTTTTAGGGCACGCCAACTCCACGTGCTGATGCCGCTCACATCCCACATGGCCATCGGAAATTTGGGGGTTTAACCCCTCGTCCACTACAAACAGCGACATTATCATGGCAAATTAGAAATACTGCTGAAGGACCCATCAGTGTTCTTTAATTATTTTAATATCAATCAGAATTAGCCTCTGAATTGGGATGAGTTATGGAAGAGTAGCCATTAGTGATTCCATTAGGAAGCTATTCCCGTGTGCTGTTGTTGCATCCCAATCCCCCAGGAGCTCTAACCCAGGGCCTGCACACGTGCAGAGAGAGCCAGGGGACAGAGCGCAGCTTGGCAGGGTGAGGGAACACCAAATCATCACACTGTGGTGGGCACCCATGGCTAGGGACAGCAGCCTGGAATGTGGAACATCAAACACTGAAATTCCGCTTTCCATATTACCAGGATGTGCACCACTGAAAAGTCCCAAATGGAACAAGCCATTAAAATCAAGAGAAAGATCAAGGATTTTGTGCAGAAAATTCGACCTTTTAACTCCCTGAGAAAGCTGTGCAATGTACAATATAGAGGCTGCAAAAAGAAGCACAAGGGCACTCACAATCCACAAATTGTACAGCAAATACGATGCCACTGAGATGAGAAGGAAAATGATAATTCACTAGGAGGTTGCAACAGAAATAGAATAAATATATTTGTAAATGAAACTTCACAAAACAGCTCGGTGTTAAGACCAAAAACTGCCATTCAGTGGGGTGATAAAGAACCATAAACCAGAACTAATTCCAGCTGTGCATGGGGTGTGGGAGGCCTCTGGGAGCATGGACAAGTATCAGCCTCAGAGAAGAAACACCAAAGTGGTAACGGGAGCTGAGGCTTAAGATTTCTCACTGTGTCCATTTTAGCTGGAAAAGGGTTTCATGCTTCATTTCAGTCATTATTTCAACATTGTTATTTCTGCAAACATGCCACACTGAGATAAGGTTTCATGCTGTAGCACATCAAAATGCAGATTGGTGCCGAGCGTCAGGAGGAGCTGTTATTGAGGTAACTGTTTATTAAGCCGTGGAGGAACTGAAATTGCAAATTCTTAAAGAAAGGGAGGCAGAGGGAGAGATATGTTGCGTTCCCTTTAATCATGGGATTTGCACAACATCAGTACAGTTATGATCTAAATAAAGTTTCTGGAGTCATCAGGATATTATACTGTAGCTGCTTCATTTAATCTAATGGTTTCCATTTAGGTAATTTTCATGCATTTTAATGTATTTAATGATCACCTTCCCTTGACTGATTTACAATCTCTGAAACTATATTGTACTTTATGTGCAAGATTTGGGATTCCAGACAATGATATGCAGAGAAGGACCTAGAAAGTTTAGTGAAGATGCTACTTTGCATTTTAAATTCCCATTAATCATGCTATTTTACTAATGTAGAAGAGCCTGAATATAATTTCAACCTGTAGAAAAACAATATTCGAGAGACTTCTGGAGAATGAACTTGACCTAGATTTTGGATTATTTCACTCTAACAGAAACTGATAACACTTCAGACACTGACAGCACGTGAAAATGAGCAGGAATCCCAATTCTGTAATTGATATTTGACAAATCTGACCCCTTGTTTAGCTCCCCACGGGCTAAAGAGAAGCCTGTTCTGTGACTGAGCCTTTGGGATACCTGGAGAGGGGAGCATGTTCTGGGTGTGCCAAGAAGCAGCACGTGGATGATGCTGGCACTGTCAGCACAAACATGGGAATCCCTCAGGAGGCTCAGCAAGGAGAAGGAGAAGGAGAAGGAGAAGGAGAAGGAGAAGGAGAAGGAGAAGGAGAAGGAGAAGGAGAAGGAGAAGGAGAAGGAGAAGGAGAAGGAGAAGGAGAAGGAGAAGAAGGAGAAGGAGAAGAAGGAGAAGGAGAAGGAGAAGGAGAAGGAGCCTTTCTCAGCAGAGATCCCCCCTCTCCCACGGGGGCCGTGGGGCCCTGGATGCCCTGGCCTGGCAGGGATCCCCCAGCACCGAACAGCCCCAGCTCCCAGGGCTGCTCTCACTCTCACACACACCAGAGTGCCTGAGCACACCAAGGGAGGCAGCAACATTGCACCAGACACTTTAATTAAAATGCAGAGCTGCTCCTACTGCATGTGCAAATGAGGTGATTATGAATGCAAACCACTAATTACATTCACCTGCTTGTGCAGTGCCCCACGCTGTTGGGCAGTGGGAAGGACTGTGTGTGCAAGTGAGACACACAGCTGGAGGCAGCCCTTACACCAGGCCTCAGGGGGAGAATTCCAAGGGCTTGGGAGCTATGGCTTTGTTTTGTGCATTGAAATACAACCCTGGCTTTGAATGTGATGTCATTTCCCAGGTACTGGAAAAAGAGGTAGTGCAGTAATCTCAAGGATGCAAGCAAGTAGGGGATACACATTTCATACATACACTTCAGGAAAGGAAAAAAAATTAGCTGAAATTATGAATGGGGGAAAGGGAGAAAACAACACCAAATTTTAATGTCTGGATAGATTTAGCTAGTAGCAGATAATGAGATTGTGAAATTCACACTATAAAATGTATGATAATTAGAAAACTCAAAATGTCTTGGAGAAGTTTTACAGTCCAAATAACTCTGCTAGTCTGTAGCTCACTGCGGGACTGTAGATCTGAACAACAGAGAGCTCAGATGCCAACTGCTCCTCCCCTGTGCAGCCAGGCTGGGAGAGCTGGGGCTGCTCAGCCTGGAGAGGAGAAGGTTGTGGAGAGACCTCCCAGCACCTTCCAGGGGCTGCAGGGAAAGCAGAGAGGGACAATTCCTCAGGGGCTGGAGGGACAGGACCCAGGGAATGGCTCCCACTGCCAGAGGGCAGGGTCAGATGGGATCTTGGGCAGGAATTGTTCCCTGGGAGGGTGGGCAGGCCCTGGCACAGGGTGCCCCGAGAAGCTGTGGCTGCCCCTGGCTCCCTGGCAGTGCCCAAGGCCAGGTTGGACATTGGGGCTTGGAGCAGCCTGGGACAGTGGGAGGTGTCCCTGCCATGGCAGGGGTGGGGCTGGATGGGCTTTAAGGTCCCTCCCAACCCAACCCTTAACATTCTGTGCTTCTATGATTTAGGGGACCAAGGGTGTAAGAAAAAAAGTTTTCTGTTATCTGTGTGACAAGTGTATGGTTGAAGGTTCTCTGTGGTTTTCTTGGGGTTGTTTTTTGGTGGGTTTTTGGTTTTTTTTTTTGCAGAGGGGTTTGTTGGTTTGGGGTTTCTTTGGCAGTCTGTGCACTTGAATTTGAATGCAGTTGTGCTTTTAGATTTATGAAAAGGACACTGGATTTAGCAGTAACTGAAACGATTTTTAAACTTTGAATTCAAGGAGAAAGTCCTTCTAGATGCTGTCTTCACTGCTTGTTCAGACACTGCAGTAATTTCTACAAATGCCTCTCTTTTATCTTAACCCTTCAGGATTTATAGTTCCTATATGAGAAGCTTTGGTTATTTTAAGTCCATCTAATTATTCAGCATGTGTGTGCTACAAATATTTACAGCACTCTAAGAACAAAAACAAAACCAGGTCAAGGCACGTACAAAGTTCATGGTGAGGTTTTGATTATAACTGGAAATACCCAATCTGGGCTGTTTCTGGACTCTCAGTAATAAAATAGCTTCCTTGTTGAAACAACAAAATGTTTCTGTTTTCTTCCAGTTCCGGATGACATCCAGTCTCTGACAGCAACAGTAGCTACAACACATTCATGTTTTGATCTAATGTGATTCAGATAAGGAACCTCAAATGAATGAAAAGGAAAAGTGCTTTATGTTTTTCCTTAGTCCAAAGCTTAACACCAAACTGCACCAGGGCAGGCTCAGGGTGGACATCAGCAGCAATTTCCCCATGGAAAGGGTGCTCAGGCCTTGGCAGGGGCTGCCCAGGGAGGTTTGGAGTCCCCGTCCCTGGAGGTGTCCCAGGAAGGGCTGGAGGTGGCACTCAGAGCTCTGGGCTGGGGACAGGGTGGGGACTGGGCACAGCTTGGACTCCATGGGCTGGGAGGGCTTTTCAGCCCCAGCGATCCTGGGATTCCGTGCTCAGCACACGGATGACACCAGAAATCAGATTCTCCTGCTATCACCTCTAGCAACCTCCCAACAGGAAAATCAATTAAAACATGGCACAGGGCAACCCTCAGATGTCTAAAGTGACAGAGAGGGAGAGCAAGAGAGGGCAGAGACCTGCTGGGAGCTGAACACAGCCCTTGAACAGGTGGCAGCAGTGCCACCGTCCCTCTGTGCCACATCCTGGTGACAAGGCCCCAGCAGTGCCACCGTCCCTCTGTGCCTTGTGATATGACACAACATTGATAATGCTGGGTGAGGAGTTCTTTGGTAAGCTCACCTGTTGGTAAATTACTGACAAAATCGGATACAACATCTTGGGTGAAAACAAGTTTAATTCTTCAGTAAATAATTCAACTTGCTATTACTCACAGAACTGGTTAGATTGAAAAATTTGGTTTGTCACCAGAACAGATTTATTCTGAGTTTATGAATTCCTAATAAGGCTGCTTTTCATAATGATGAATGATAATTATCTTTTTGAAGTCTAATCATTTACCTGAGTATTTCCTATCTGTGAGACACCATGGGTAAGTAAGAACCCTTCTTGCAGGGAAGGTCTCCTAACTGGCTCTTAACTGGCTGCAGCAGACACAGCAATTACTCTTGGAAATACTAAAATAATTTTAAAGCACACTCACACGTGTTAAAAAGGATGGACAAGACCCCTTCATAACCTGAATCCTACCAAAGGGTAACAATTAGAGGAGGAAAGAGGGGAAGCCACACGAGCTCTGCCCTGGGCAGGGACAGCGCCGGGAGCGGCTGGAGCTGGGCCGGGGCAGGGTCAGGTTGGGTATCAGGAAAGGTTCTGCTTCCCCCAGAGGGTGCTGGGCACTGCCCGGGCTCCCCAGGGGATGGGCACGGCCCCGGGGCTGCCAGAGCTCCAGGAGCCTTTGGACACCGCTCCAGGGATGCTCAGGGGGAGTGCTGGGGGTGTGGGCAGGGACAGGGGCTGGGGCAAGGATCCCTGGGGGTCCTGTCCAACTCAGGATATTTCATGATTCTCTGACTTTCCAATAGAAACCCCAGAATGGCTCCCTTTAACTCAGCCTGTAGGCAGATGGAATCCACACCTTGCCCGCTTAGGAGAGGAATCCCTGTGAGCAGCTCTCCCAAGCACTCACCTCATTCCTGCACCTCCTCTGCCAGCCCCAACCAACCTAAAACTGCAGAAACAGGGAAAAGAGTCCACACTTAAAAGCTTTCCTTTAGTTCCCACCGAACCCATCACTTCTGCTCACAAACGGTGACAGCAAATCTGCTCTCAGTCAGGAACAAGAACAACAACAAAAAGAAACAATTCAAAATTAATTTATCACTGGTTTAATTCCTTGCATTCAGACATTCATCTTTTCCAGACAGACATGATAATGTGATTAGTACAAATGATACCAGGCTAGTTATAGGGCATCTAGGAATACAGGCAGTATTTATTTCACACAGTGCAATGTATCTTTCTGCTTTGTTATCCCCAAGCAGGGCTGCTCTGGTTGCAAAGATATCTCAAAAATGTGCTCTACAGCCTCCTTTCAAAAGCTGAGAATTTTTTTTTGCTCTCTTTTTTTTTTTTTCTTTTGGCATGTGACAGCACATTTTGCTGTAGGAAACAGAGGTATGTTTTAATAGTGAAACAAGAGATGTACTCACATGGAATAAATCACGGTTTTAGTGGTTTCCTTTGTTCTCAGTCTTTGAAAGGCCTGGAGAACTATTTGATCTCTGCACTTCCCCAAGTTTTGCAATACTTTTTTTTCTTTTCTTTTTTCAAAAACTGCAGAAGAGCTGGAACTCAGAGATGTCTGATTTAAGGTGAATAATTTTTAAAGGCAGCACTCCTGTACCCACAGTGGGAACTCCCTGAGTGACTGTTCCAGAATAACAACAGGAGTACACACTTGTGCCTCTCCAAGGTCAATTCTAAGATTTTTAAGCATTTTCCTTATTTTAACTGTGATGTGCTGGACACAGAGTTCACAGTTTGTATCTGCCAGGGGGTAACATCAGAATTTATACCCCGAGTAATCCCGTGGGATCAGACTACAAACAGATGTGGTCAAAGGGTTCAGATAAAATAATTATCCAAGCTGGCTGAGAATAAAACTGAATGCTTCTGTTTAGGCCATCAAAAATATATAGATGAGCTACTTAAGGGAATGGTTAAAAAGACCAATTTCTTATAATGGTGGAAAAAGAGAAAATACCCTTCCTACCTAAGACTTTAACAGATTGGATGCACTTGGGCATTTTACCTCTTTGAAAACTGGGTTTATCTTCAGAGTCGCCTCCTTCTCAATTAAAAAAATCTTTCAGAAAAGCAGAGTTTTAATTTTACTCTTAACTGATTGGTGAACGTCAGAGATGTGTGAGATTGCCTGAGCATATTTCAGAGAAAAGAAGGAACTGCTGATGGTTTTTGCAGTACAATGTGACTGCATCTGTGAGACTTGCAAAAGGGATGAGCACTCACACTTTTCACTACCAAACTCAAATGAATCATGCCTAGTTTAATATAAAATATAAAGAACATGGTCGAGTTTTGGAGCATAGACTGAGCTGGATACAAATTAAGAGACACCAAGACCAGAATCTGTCCTTTGGAAGTATCTTCAACAAGGAGAACAGAGGGACTATGTTCCATTCCTTGCACTTGGAAAATGTGAACAGTGGCTTAGATGATTTAACAAATGCTGCTTTAATGAGACACCACTTCAATGCTTGCTGCTGCTAAGGTCATACATGTTCTGTGTGTTACTGCTCACAATTCCAGCCCAGGATTCCAACAGGATTCCTCCACTTTAATGAAGTAGTTACATGAAATTATCTTTTTTTTTCCTTTCATAACTGTTCTCAATCCTGGAAGCCTCAAGGTACCCAATGGTCTCTGCTTAGCATTTGGTGGAGGACAAAAACCTAACTATAATATAAACTACATCCTCATGTTAATGTAAATCAGGGAGGGGAAAAAAACCCAAACAAACCCAAACCTAGGAGAGATGTGAATTGCATTAATTCAGTCACATATGAGGTCACACTGTTGGTCACACAGTCAGCTCTGTGGTCACATTATGGAACCGTCACCTCCCTCTGCATCATGGGTGAACCAAAATAAAGTCAAAAGCAAGAAGAATTCCCCCTGATTGATTTTCCACCATGGAAATCTCACCTTTCTCATGTACAGCAACTCAACAGGAGCATTTCCACAAGTGTGGGCCCTGTACAACTGAGAGGTTGAGCCTGAGGCTCTGGCAGACTCAGATGAAAAGCAGAGACCTGGGCAAAGCTCTGTCCTGGACCTCAGAACGGTCTGGGTCAGGTCCAGGTAGGCAAAGAAAGGAAGAATGGCAAAGCCAATGGCAGAATAAATTCAGCATGAGTTCCTGCCAGAGACTGCTCCGTTCTGCCTCCTCGTTGAACACAAGAAAGTTTGCTGCCTTTCCACTTCCTTAGTATGGAAAAGGCTGAGTAGGGCCCTCAAAGGCTCTCGGAAAGTCCTCGCTCCTCAGATTTCGCAGTCTGGCAGGAAGGAACATTACAGCAAAAACAGCCTTGCAGTAAGAAGTGCTAACCAGCCAACCATATGCTAGATTTGCTCTTTTCTATTTCTCCCTCTCTCAAATATTACTTTTAAAAGATTAAGCATATAACACCTTTTAAAGTTCAGTGAGTGCCCAGACATCCTGTTAAATATCTTTCTCAAAATTGCTCTAGAAATCCCCATTTCGTATGGATTCATTTTGAAAAGCACCCTGCCCATATCCTGAGTAATTGAAAGCATCCTTTCACACCTTGCTTTTTAGAAATAAACACTCCACTCAGTTTCAGCTTTTCACCACATCTTTCCCAGGAACTAAATCTTTATGACAAGCAGGAGTTTCTTTTTACTGAAGATCATTTGTCAGAACTGAATGATAGTCTGCAAAATAGGTAATAAAACTGAATAATTAAACCAGAAAAAGATAATCCCTCATCCAAATTTCAGAAGGACAAAAGAAAAAGTAGCACTTTTAGCACTACTAAAAGTGTGCTTTATTTCAAGGGGTCAAATTGCTTTCCTGTATGAGCCCCTGGGTGCCTTCCTACCCATTTCAGCATCACTGCCCTATCACACTGTGCCCCTTTAGATTGCACCAAGGACACACAGACAAAATAAATGCCTTCAGAGGCTCTCAGAAATTGGCAATGGTCCAGTTCTGCTATTTTATTCAGAATTCACAAGGGCTTGGGCCCTTGTGCCCACAGCCACTGTGTTGTACAGTGTTATCATACAGAGCTCTGACAGAGCTCTTCAATCTCATTTTCTTGCGAGGCAAAGGCACAGGTTACTACACTGCACTGCTGACCTTTCTGAAAATCCACACTGCTTCTGCCCCTGCTTCTTCCCTTTCCCCTTTAACCTCTCCAAAGCCCGCATTCAGTTCTAAGCCTGCCCTGATTTTATGCTTATTGCCTCATTTCTTTATATGGATCTCACTTTTCTCCATTGCTCCCTGTTCAGCAGAGAGGAGCACAGGGATGCCTCTCCTCCTGAGCCCCCGTGTAACACACAGGGTATTTACAGGCTGTGGAAAGCAGCCTGTCCCCTTAGCCAGCACAACTCTGAGCATCTGGAATAAATGGGATGTGGACCTGAGTGATCTTCGAGCACTGAGGTTAAACAGTTTTTAGCAGGACGAAGCACAGTCACTCAGAACACCTCTGGCTTAAAGAATCCTCGAGCTGCTGAAAGGCCACTCCTGGCAGAGGATCAGTGCAGCTCTGCAGGCAGCACCTGCTCGGGAGGAGGCTCAAGTGCTTCTCTCTGTGTTCATGTGAACCAATTAATGTATGGCTACAAACAGATCAGCCACAGACTTGGGATCATGGAATGGTTTGGGCTGGAAGGCACCTTAAACATCATCCCATCCCACCCCTGCCATGGCAGGGACACCTCCCACTGTCCCAGGCTGCTCCAAGCCCCAATGTCCAACCTGGCCTTGGGCACTGCCAGGGATCCAGGGGCAGCCACAGCTTCTCTGGGCACCCTGTGCCAGGGCCTGCCCACCCTCCCAGGAACAATTCCTGCCCAAGATCCCATCTGACCCTGCCCTCTGGCAGTGGGAGCCATTCCCTGGGTCCTGTCCCTCCAGCCCTTGGCAATTGTCTCTCTCCATCTTTCCTGCAGCTCCTTCAGGCCCTGCAAGGCCACACTGAGCTCACCCCAAAGCTTCTCCTCTCCAGGCTGGACAATGCCAGCTCTCCCAGCCTTTCCTCCCAGCAGAGCTGCTCCATCCCTCTGCTCCTCCTGGAGCCTCCTCTGGGCTCTCTCCAGCAGCTCCAGGTGCTCCCTGTGCTGGGCCCCGGGGCTGGGGCAGCTCTGCAGGTGGGGTCTCACCTGAGGGCAGAGGGGCAGGATCCCCCCTCCCCTGCTGCCCACGCTGGGCTCAGCCCAGGCCAGGGGGTTCTGGGCTGGGGCAGGCCCAGCTCTCACCCACAGCTCCCCCATTGCCTTCTCCCAGGGCTGCTCTCACTCCCTTCTTCTCCCAGCCTGTAGGTGAGCCCAGGATTGCCCCAAATACCTTTTTTACCCAGTTACCTGCAGTGCTTTGTACTGGAACTTTACCTTCCTGCAGAGGTGCTTTTATGGAAATTTTCCTGTTCTTGTAGGGTATTAGTTAAAGGTCTGCTGTCACTACTGCTCTTCACAACAATCCTTGAGCAAGGGAAGCCCCAGAACCACTGCTCTGTGACTCTGCAGGTTTAAGCAACCTCCTGGAGCCTTTCCTTGCAGCCTTGACACTGCTGTGTCTGATAAGTGAGGCTCCATGGAAATCACTTCTCTAAGAGCTGGAGCGCCAGCGGGCTCTGGGATGCACCATTGTGCTCCTCTTGTTGTGCTCTTCATTAGTAAGGGACCGAGTACAAATCAAATAAATCCTTTACAGCAATGCCTTAAACCATCAAAAAGCCTGTCTTGCTGTTGGGTAAATCAAGCTGCAGAAATGAAGGTGGAGACGTTCACAGGCAGGCTCCAGGCTCCTAGACACCAGGATAATTGAAATATCTCACAACTAATTAACAAGTTAAATTACTTTTCTGCAAGGTGACCTAATAATGCAATCTGTCAAGAGAGCAATATGTGCCATCCCAATCTCTGGCCCCAAATCAAAGTTGGGAAGACCATTGCCACATATCATTGAACATCTTCTGGTGTTCACTCTTCCCTTCTTTGTCTAAGCTGACAAGCCAACAGACAGGAAAATTGTTTAAACAATGCCAAAGAACAAAATTGTGGCTAACATTTAATTAAAATTACGGTTTATTACAGTGTAACATCACGGTGCCTTTAAATGCCACGATTACTGTGCTGGATGAGTGCATCTCAGGTTTCAGTGTAAATGTGAGGGTATGGCAGGCATGACTCGAAGATGAAAGCACTGTCCAATCCATACATCATCTGAATGAGAAGAAGGAATACCCCAAGCTCAAAAATCTGCAGAGCTGTGCCCAGATGCAGGTTGGAATAATGACAAGGATAGAATGCAAAGAAAGGGAAAAATAATCTGAAATCTGGGCCAGATTTTGGGGTTGCCTTTATCTTTTTAAACACATGATTCCTTTCAAATAGGATATCTAATTTGCAGCATTGAAAGCTGCCCTCAGACACTGAGAGGAATAACTGAACAGATTGATGAAGAGCATCAAAAATACTCAAAGCAATCCCAGGAGTCTGCCAGACATCCAATAATTTGTGGTGCTGCTCGAAGCATCCATTAACATAACAAAGTACATGCACACATTGATCCTCTCTAATTTTCAGAGAGGCAACCTCTTTGTATGGCAGTTCAGAACACCTTGAACTCCACACATTCTTTGTTATTTCAGAATATTAACCATGTCTATTTTTAAAATGTGTCAATTCAGTTCCTAAATAACAAGTGATTCAGGCTCTCAGTCTTAATAAAATACTTATCCAAAATGATCATACTGTCAGATCTGCAGGAACAGCAACAGCATAAATTAGAACCCTAATGATATTCCACAGTTTGTTTGCTCTGCTACCATTTACTTTTATTTTCCCTTCTGAAGATACCAGAGTTTTAACCAAAAGGTGCAGCAGATTTATACCACAGCAGTAATACTCTTGGTATACACCTCCCAAACATATTTTAATGACTTAGTGTGAATTACAAGAAATATATTGAATTCCCCATAAAAGAGCTCTATTTATGAGTCTGTTTTCAATACAGAGCATAAAGGGATTTGTCAAGAAACAGTTGCAATATCAGTGGTGCAGAAAAACTGCAGTGCTATTTGCTGAGTTCAGGATATAACTCTGGTTTTTCCACCACATTGGCTCTCCCCATCTCAAACCTTCCTTCCCTGCTCCCCCTCCAACACACAACTGGGCTTCTTCCCCCAGTGTTACTGTTCTAATCTGCAAAAAGTGAGAGCTGGTCCATGAGCTTTGTAACCTATTTAACAAGTCTTAAAGCTGCCCTATCAGAACCTAAGTGCTAAAGGGGTTTTTGAAAGTCTCTGTGAAGTACAGAGCCAGATTAGACCATCTGATAGAGATTTAGATCACAGTATACAGCCGGCATCTGTGTTTCAATCTGCACAACACTAATGGGAAAAATTTGACATATTTCATTGTAGAATTCCCTGGACAAACCAGAAGATCCAGCTAAATAAAGATTTAAATCCACTCAGAACATTCTCAGCATACTGATGTCACAGGCATTTGAAAGGGGATAGGCAGGGAAAAAAAAATATATTGAACTCTTAAAATCTAGGAGCCTATTAATTCCTGTCTATAATAAATCCAGGCTCTAGTTCACCACACACATATGTTAACCAATATTTTGAGTCTTACTGACAGGTCTTGAAACAAATCTGCTCCCCACAAACAAGTAAAACTGATTACAGTTGGTAGCAGCACAGACAGCAGTGCATTCCTGTATTAGTTGAGTGAGGCAATATTCCTTCAGAGCGTCTTTGCAATTGTCTGGCGAGGCTGCACCTCCTCCCCTCCATACAAATCCAGCACTGCCATCACCCCTCCGTGCACAGACTGCCTTCATTCCTCCCAGCACCAAATATTCCCGGACACAAACCCCCTGGAGGGTTCCCCAGCTCAGGGGAGGCCGCTGTGTGACAAACACCCACGGGCCACGCTCAGCCTTTCCCCCACAGAAACGCCGCTGCTGCTTTCAGTTTGTGCTCATTAATCCAGGCTTCAATTGCTTTGTGTGCTAACTCCTCACAGCCAGCCCAATCTTTTGAAAAGACACAAAATTTGGATCTCATTTACTAGATGATCGTATTGCAATCTGCAGGACAGTGGAGAAAAACTCATGGAATTTCTAAGGAGGCTCTTTCAGGCACCAGTGAGGGTCCATCTGAAGTGGGAAGAATAACCTGATTTCTTTGCAGGGAAGCTGACTGGTTTTCTGAGTTTCAGCCTGAGAACTGTGGGATGAAGCAGACAACAAAAGTAATGAATGAGAAAAATATGCACAGGGAAGGACTGAAAATTAATTTGTCAGTGTGGACAAGAGAGGAGCCACAGTGCAGAAATACAAAGAGCAACAGCAGAGATTGCAACAGAGACAGGAAAGGAGGTAGCATAATGCTGAAGGTAATAACAGACTGTGGAGTAAAGACAAATGTCTTGAGGGCTTGAAACAATAAAGTAATTCTTGAAGACATTTTATAATGCTACAAAACTTATCATAAGGAAAAATACAGACACTATAAAAGCAAGAGAAATTGTAACAGAGTGGATAAAGATGAGATAACATAAAGATCAAAGAACATGATGCTTCAAGCAAGAGACAGCAATGTCAAAGATTTTGCAAGCTCTGAATAAGTAGGAAAAAAGTTGAAGCTTGTCTCTGAACTGACCTGTGCTCCTCTGAACACTACTGTTTTCCTTTGGATGGGTTTGCAGCTGTAGGAAATTGAATTGCAAGACAGCTCCTACAGTTTCCTACAGTTTTAAGGTATGAGCAGTGGAAGCCAACTTGAAAGCACCATGACTACAGGATGATGCAGAAGGGCTCAAGAGGAGAAGATGTCTCAAGCCAATAAATCAGTTGGTGCCAAGCACCCACCTTTGCCACACAGACCACCCTGCTTTGTGAGCCAGAGTGTCTCAGGGAGGACTCTCAGAGGATTCCTCCTAAACCAGACTTCTGGCCTGAGCTACACCACTGCTGTAGGCACACCTTGCAGTGGTTGCATTTACAAGCTCCAAGACCGTGGAAGAGGCAAAAAAATCAATTTTATTCAGCCAAGTCCATTGCATGTCTTTGCCTGTGTGCACACTCTGCTTTGGTGCAGCACAGGGATACCAGAGAATCACGGAATGGTTTGGGTTGGGTGGGACCTTAAACCCCACCCAGTGCCACCCCTGCCATGGCAGGGACACCTCCCACTGTCCCAGGCTGCTCCAAGCCCCAGTGTCCAACCTGGCCTTGGGCACTGCCAGGGATCCAGGGGCAGCCACAGCTTCTCTGGGCACCCTGTGCCAGGGCCTGCCCACCCTCCCAGGGAACAATTCCTGCCCAAGATCCCATCTGACCCTGCCCTCTGGCAGTGGGAGCCATTCCCCCTTGTCTATCACTACATGCCCTTGTGAAAAGTCCCTCTGCAGCCTCCTTGTAATCTCTTTTTCAGAAAGGGCAGCACTGTGGAACAGACAGGACTCAAACAGTGACAGCTGTAAATCTACTCGCTCAAATAAATGCTCTGTTACAGAGTTTTCTGTGACATCATCTTTCAGAAAAGAGACCTTCTTATCATTCCTCCAAAAGGTTATCACGATCTTAATTTCATCTTTAGTTTTATAAAAGAGAATACCTTCACACAGGAGGAGAAAGGGGCCAGATGAAGTGCCCTGGCATTCAGATAAAAATCAGTTTGCACAATAACTGCCTCAGACTATGTGCTTCTGAGAGAATATTTTATTGAGTAGCATCCAGCCTACTGTACAAACTCCTCCGCCTCCCAGAGCTACAGAACAAATGAGGATATGCCCTGTAGTTGTTGTACAGAGGGAGATGTCTGATTATGCACTTGGGCTAAACTTCTGCAGGCAAATCCCTGCTGTTCAGTCAGTGGCTATAGGATGCTGTGCATAAGGCACCAACAAATCCTGTAATGATGTGGGAAATGGTCCAGCTCCCTCACTCGTGGGTTGTGCCACAGACTAAATGCAAATGCATTGCATGGAACAATGGCATGGCTGTTACTATATGCAATAGATGTATATATATATATATATACAAAGAAAAAAAAGAAAGAATTTCCACCAAGATCCTAATTTTCCAGTATCAAAAACAAGCTTTATTTTGAATTTCCCATATTTAATGGAAAAGCATCACTAAGCAACACAGAGAACAAAATCTCTCCTGCAGAATTTCTCGAGAGTGTTCTAAACAAACCTTTCTCTGGAAAGACCCCCCCAAAGGGCTGGAGGTTTGCAGTGCCTCGGAGCTCCCCTTGTGCTTTCACAGCAGTCACGGCCCCTCTGCAGACCTGTGCAGGCCCTGCAGGTTTGCATGGCTGGAAAATGCTTTTGGCAAGACACAGAATCGTACTGCAGTCCAAAGGAAAAGGAAAAGGGTCCTTTCTTCCCAAACACCAAAAAGATCAGGAGGAACCTCCTTCTATCTTCCAGATATGAATCTTTCCAGAATCACTGAGCTGTGTGTAGGACATGGGGGAAAATTTGGCTCAGCCCCTGAGGAACCACGTGCTGCTTGGCCATGTGTGATGCCAGGGCTGGGCCCATGATTAATCACACCTGAGTCAGACTCAGTTTCCCTTAAAAGGCAAGCCAAGGACTTTATCAGTTTTAATAACATTCCCAGACACTTCGGAGTGGTGTAACAAAGCTCCTGCATCTCTGCTGCCCGACCTGAATTTGAATGGCTCTCTCTGGAAGCAAGGAATAGAGGCTGAGTGCTTGGAACCAGAGTTCAGAAACTTGTAACAATGACAGAAGCTCTTGGAAACTCAAATATATCAGAGATATCTTTGCTTTAATACTGGAGGTCTCACAGAGAGGAACTCTACCTACACATGGTACCAAACCACTTCGTTATGCTGCAGCACTGATTTCCAACTCTGAATTTCAAACTGATACAGGAGTGATTTTTCTCCAGTCACATGCCAGGAGAACCAACTCCATCCCAAGACAGTTGTTTTTGATGTGGAGCACCCATTTTCTCCCTAAGCCATTACTGCACAACCCTTCTCTCTCCAAGTACCAGTCACAGCAGGGCATTACTGAATTTTAGGCAATGAAAACAGCAGTAAATTGAAATATTTTACATCATGTGTTAACTGCTGTCTTGACACATCAGTACACTAACAGATACATGAGTGGAATGCTGGATTACACCTCTAGTATTTTTCCACTCACTTTACTTAGAGGTTGGAGCACTTTACACTGGCAATAATTCAAAATACTCAACTGGACCACAAGAAAGCTATGTGAAATCCATGCTGTTTAGGCAACGCTGCATAATTTTGCATGTTAAAATTTGTAGTATCATTATGCTTTGATCTTTAGAAGAATTGTTACTGTTTCATTCTAATTTAATTTTTCCTTGCCTTATCTGTTGAAGATATAAGAGATAATTAGTTGATTACACACACAGAAGCACCCATGCAAAACCAGCATGGATAGAGATAATGTGTAAGTTAAAAGGCAGGAAAAGCTACTGACGTACTGGGCAGATTTTTTAGTCTGAATTAAAGAAAAAAATAAAAGAGAGGGGATTGGAGGAAAGCAAACCAGTACTGATTGTCAACCACAAGCCTGACACTTTATTTTACAGGAAATTACATGGAGGTTCAGCTGATAGCCAGCTGATATCCTAGTAAAGTTTCAGTCTTGTGCTGCATCTCTATTCATATAAAACTTGAGTTCATTAATAATATTCAGGACAAAGCCAGCTGGTGTGTTTGTGGGATCAGTGGAATTCCCTTGCAGTTGTGGAGAAGATCTCAGGGCTAATCTGGCAGGGTTCCTCTTCTCCCCCAGCACCTCTCTCAGAGCTTTTCAGAAAGCAGCACACTCAGGGCTCCTGCCCAAGGTCCCTTTGCTGTGTTCTCCCAGCACTGCCAGGCTCCTCAGTGAATGCCCACAGTTTAGAACCCACAACCTCAGCCTTCTGGAATGTCTTAAAAAGCACATTAATTAAATTGTACTCAAGACATATTTTGTTTCAAACCCATATTTAGAAGTATTTCTCCAAACTGCTGTAAGCCAGCACACTCGAAGGACACAGGTTTTGACAACAGATGTTTCCACCTGAGCTTCTGACTCTCTCTCCCACTAAAGGTGAATCCTGGAACTCTTTTTCTTCAAATACACTAAAATCAATATTTTGCTGCAAAAGTTTACAGCATTTCTCATAAAAGGTCAAACCATTATTTTTTAATTATTATCTATGGCTCCTGGTATAAGTACTTGATAGGAAACTGACTTTTTATTAGAAAAAACGTGTTCACCAGATAACACACAATTCAGTGGGAAGAGCTTTATCAGAAGCTGGCTTCCTGGAGAAGCTGTTGTGCTCCTGAGCTGATGAAGAGCAATGCCATCACAGTGGCACTGATTCATTTTAAATGTCACTGCTTTAAAATGCCATCAGCTGGGAGCACCTCTGGACAGACTCTGTGTAAATCAGCTCAGCTTGGTTGGCTTCAGTGGAACTGCAGTGATCTGAACCAATTGAAAATCCACTCCTTTGTGCTGAGCCTTCATTCTCAACAGGAAGGGAAATGAAAAAAAAAAAGAGCCAACACAGCAGAGCCCAGAAAGATTTTGCAGATTCTCACACCAGTTATTATCTGTGAGAGCAGTTCCACTGCTGCTCCCAACCTGCAGAGCCACAGCACAAACCAGAGCCAGGCTCCCTGCACCACTGAAAATCCCCACCCCGAGAGGGGTTTGATGACACAGCAGGGAAAGCCCTGGGCTGGCACGGACCATTGTTAGTGCTGATGCATCTCCACTCCTTGATAACAACAAGTAAAATCCTTCTGCAGCAGCCAAGGCCAAAACAGGCCTTTGGCCAGCCCCCTGTTACTGGAGGCTCCACAGTACCCAGCTCTGTGAGAGATAACCAAGAATCGCTGATGAGAACGGTGCTGGAGAAGTAGAAGTGGCATTAAGGATCCTCCCTTTCAGAGCTGGATCCTCCCTGCATCTCTTTTATTCATAGTAAAGCCAAACTGTTCCACCTGCAACCCAAAGCACTTTTAACCCAGAAATATTTTCAAGGAAATTTGAATAATTTAGAATTGGAAAAACTAAATTCATTTGCACCTCAAAATGGCATCAACTAAGCGTAACCTGCAAACCAAGAGCAACAAAAGCAGAAAACAAGATAAGCTTGGCTCAGAATCTACCAGCCAGGTTTTGCTACCTTCCCTTTTAGCATTTAAGGTTCAAGACTTCCCTCATCCTATGGAATTCTGTTTTGGGCTTTGTTATCTGTGCACAGAGGAAAGTCAAACAGACTATGGTATTGCTATCAATTATGGTTCATATTGACTTGTTTGTATGAAATTGTTTTATTCACCTTCCCATAAACAATGGAACAACTGAAAGGGACTTTTTAGATTAAAAAAAAAGGTTCTATTTCCATAAAATCCTACCAGATAGTGCTACACTTTTATATACAAAAGTGACTAGGGTGTGTCACAACGTTTTTCTGCAAAATTCCCGAATGTTTTCTAGATGATGGTCCTGTATTTGGCCATGAACAAGCATGTTGAAAATTATATAAAGCTGGCCATTTAAATCCTTGTTCCTGCATTAATTTCCCTACGGAATGGCATCAGTATTGAACTTCAGGACAGATACAGAAATTGAAGTTCCCAAGTTCACATACTACATTGTTTTTCAAACAGATCTAACACATGGCTCACACCATATCCCCCTGACAACAACCACAGGGTCCAGTTTAGCTCTTTTGCCCTCCTATCACCTCTGTCCTCCACAAGAGAGAGGTGGGAATGCCTTTCCAGCCCTCATCATTCAACATTCCTTGCACAGACACAGCGACATTCCCATCCCCTCTACTTGCAGGAGCCAGCTCCGTGGCCTTTTCCCTCCACAAATTAGAGCTGTGACCTCCAGTGAACTAAGCTGAATGCTGCATTTTTAATTCCTTTCCTAATTAACCTATTTGCACCCATTTCAGTAATTACACAGCTTTGCATAGCTGACAGGGAATGTCCCACTGTGCCATGCCCCCCCAGCTGACGGAGCACAGCAGTGAGCACCACTGGCCCTGCAGAGGGTGTTTGGGACAGCACAGAAACGTGGCCATTGCCTGGGGTCGTTCCACAAGCTCTGGCTGAAGGCACCAGGGGAACATTCCTGCTCCTTCCTGGTAGCATCTACCTTGAATCTTGTCCATCCATTTGCTTGATCTCCTTCTGAAAGTGATGTTATGTCACTGTCCCTCCCATGGTTTCAGGCAGAACTGCCAGACTGTGGGAGCTGCTCTTTATTCACCTCAGCTTCTGCCTCTGTGACTTCCCAAAGTTCAGCCACACTCTCCCCCTCAGCCTTCTTTCCAAAACACTGAGAAGTCTCATTTTCTGTAGCACGAGCTTTCCATCCTTTCCCATTTTATTTGCCCTTCCCTGCTCCCTCTGTAACTCCAGTCTGTCCTTGCTGGGATGTGGAGATCAGAGCTGCACAGAGCACCCAGAATGGGGGCACAGCAAAGCCCCACAGGCTGGACCAATAATGCCCTGTGCCTCTCTCTTACAGCCTTCCGCAGGCTGCCTGACACCCATGGAAAACTGAGGACTTAAGAAAGCTGCCAAAGACTCACAGATCACTTTCCTGAACTGTAATTGTCTGACAAATTCAGCACCACTTTATTCTGCTTTGGCTTACTCTGTCATAGTCTGCACCAAAGTTTCCTTGCCACCTTCTTGGCCTGTGACGCCGACTGTTTTCTAGGATCTTCCTGGATCAATCAGCAGAACATTGAACTACCTGAAAGAGCTCAATACTTTGTAGGAGAAGGTTTCACAGAGGTGCTGCACATCACACATCCCCTCTCCTAGTCAATGATGGAGATGCTGTTTAAAATTTGTTTTCAGCACTGTGTATCCTTTGGAACCAATTTTCATTCATTATTTCCCGCAAACTGGCAACAGAGTACACAGCTTTTCTTTTATAATCCTAGTTTCCTCCTGCCCTAAATCCTCCACCATTGCCAGAGAGATGCATAAAAATTGACCACTGGAGACAAAATCAAAGTATTCAGCCTGGAGAGGAGAAGCTTTGGGGTGAGCTCAGTGTGGCCTTGCAGGGCCTGAAGGAGCTGCAGGAAAGATGGAGAGAGACAATTGCCAAGGGCTGGAGGGACAGGACCCAGGGAATGGCTCCCACTGCCAGAGGGCAGGGTCAGATGGGATCTTGGGCAGGAATTGTTCCCTGGGAGGGTGGGCAGGCCCTGGCACAGGGTGCCCAGAGAAGCTGTGGCTGCCCCTGGATCCCTGGCAGTGCCCAAGGCCAGGTTGGACATTGGGGCTTGGAGCAGCCTGGGACAGTGGGAGGTGTCCCTGCCATGGCAGGGGTGGGGCTGGATGGGCTTTAAGGTCCCTCCCAACCCAACCCATCCCATGATTCTGGGATGGTGATGTTAGTAAGGAAACTCCATCAGGAGTCTCATACTTGGCTCTATTGGCCTCGGTGGTGACACCAAGCACTGGGCTGAGCAGGTGTGGTATTTATTGTTTGACAGCCAGGAATTCCCTCTGAGGGCCTCAGCAGCTAATCCTGGACAGAGCACAATGTTACTGTGTCAAAACTGCTGCCAAGGCCTGAGGCAGCTCAGGTACAGCACAGACAGATGAGTGCAGAGCAGCCAAGTCCATTCATTTTCATTCTGAAAAAATTACAGCCTTGCCTCCCAGTCTCCCCCGAGACACCCGACAGGTCTGCTCACCTTTTTCCTGACAAATCACATGATTCTGCCTTTTTTTTGAGTGGATTGCTATGCCAGAGCAGTCACTTCAGGTGCATGCAGCATGCACTGTACAGCAGGGACACATCCCAAGAACAGGGAAGATGAACACTGGGAAGCCTTTGACAAAATGCCTGTGGTACGGATAAGGCTTCAGAGGGAGCTTTCCCTCCAGCAGCTCCCTGGAGCTGCAGCATTTGTTTCTCAGCAGCCACACGTGAAGTGCCGCAGTCCAAAGGGACTTCAAGCTCCTTTTGCAGAGCCAAAGCCTACAGAAATCTGGGAAAAGAGGGTGGGAGGGGGAAGGAGAGAAGTGCCACAGCAATATTCCGTGCTGGTGTAGTTTTGCTGCACTGCAGAGTAACTTCAATGGGAGAAGACTTAAAACAGACTCTTCTCTCCAACACTCGGCAGGGCAGAGACTGAAAGGCTGGGAGCTGGAAAGATCACACTTTACTCCCAACACCAGGAGTGCAAACCAGATGGATTTTAGGATGATTCTGGCATCAAACAAACATTTTGCTGTTAATCATTTTGGCTCTGATGAATTAACCTCTTGTTTGACCCCATTTCTGAACACTTTGTTTGCTACACTGTGGGGATTTCTGATAAAAAATGTTAAAAGTGATGACTGAAACACATGACAGACTGTTTTTAGCAGCTATCAATGACTGTTCTGAACCCCCTAAAAGTGATCTTCATGAATGTACTTTTTGCATCTTTTATTCTTTACACAGCCAAACATTAAACAAAAAGAAGGAAGGGTCATAAAGGCTTAATCTGCTCTCGATAACCAGAGTGCAAACAGTCCCATTTCTTAATTTGGGAACGAGTGCACATTTCAGTGCACTGAAACCACAGTAGCACTGTGGACATGGCTGCAGCATGGAAGAAACAGGCAGGCAGAATTTTCTTTCATTATTTCTTAAAGTCTAACAGCAATAAAAAGACACCCTGCTAACAAGGTGGTGCTTTGATATGGATATCCTCCCTCCAGTCCATTACTGCATCTCCTTCACAGCAAGCAAGCTCTGCCTTTCAAGACTTCCAAGGCCAGCCTGCCACTGCCAGTTTTAATTCTGTGGGACAGGGTTATGAATATCCCATTGTGAGTTCCTCTCGGGAGGTTACAGGGCACTGATCCCGGGTCACTCGGGGAAGTGCAACCAAAGGCAGCAGCGTGAAGGCAGCAGCTCCTGCTCACAGCTTGTTCCACATCAATCCAAAGGGTGACCCAAGAGCAGGAGACCTCAGCCCACAGGGCAGCAACTGGAACAGGATATTCACAACTCCACCATTAGGAATCAAAACACAAAATGGGTGAGCCACGGTAGTGAGCGGCTAAGGCTGAATTAGCTTTTGTGGAATGGACAAGAGAAAAGAGCTGAACTCATTAGAGAATAAAGACAGAAAGATTAAATATAAAACTCTTTCGGATAGGACTAATTTCACATATCCTAATTAAAATACCATGAGCAAAATGTTTAATGGGAATTTTCTTACAGGATTCAGTGAAGGGAAGGCTCCAGGTTAACCTTAGCAGTCTCCCAGTACCTAAAGGGGGCCTACAGGAAAGCAGGAAAGGGACTTTTTACAAGGGCCTGGAGTGCCAGGACAAGGGGGAATGGCTTCACACTGCCAGAGGGTAGATTTGGATGAGCTGTAACAAGAAATTGTTCCCTGGGAGGGTGGGCAGGCCCTGGCACAGGGTGCCCAGAGAAGCTGTGGCTGCCCCTGGATCCCTGGCAGTGCCCAAGGCCAGGTTGGACACTGGGGCTTGGAGCAGCCTGGGACAGTGGGAGGTGTCCCTGCCATGGCTTTGAGGTCTCTCTATACCCAGACCATTCTGGGATGCTGTGAACACATGCTGTTATTGTTCTGTGTTCTGTGCTGTTATTGTTCTGTGTTCTGTGCTGTTATTACAGCAGCTGAACCAGCTCCCTGTCACCTGAACCAGCACAGTTTCTGATTTACAGTTTTCAGATTTGTACACATTTATTTTTCAATGCAATATGAATGAAGAAGGATTCCTAAGTACTTTAGTTGAAGATGAAGCTGCTTTTGTATTCCCTGCAGCCTTGTCCCCGCTGCAGACACCGAGGCATTAACCTGTTGCAGGAATGACCACACAGCTTTTTTATAGCAATGCTGACACACAGAGCCTGAGAAATTACAATTTAACTTTGCCTATGTAAATCCTTATTAACACGGAGGGAAATATGATTTTGAGAAAGTATTTTAACAGAGACAAAAGTATGATTTTGAGAAAAGATTCTTAACAATCTGTTAGAACATAACTGCAGGGCTGGACAAAGTCATCAAAGCCACACTGACATCCTCTGAGTTTCACCAGGCCTAACACGTGTTGCCCCATAAAGCACCAGTGGGAGTCAGGCACAAATATCAAATGGAAATGGAGCTCATGGAGAAGAAATCTTTTTATGAGAGTAATATTGCTGGCAAAAATGTGCCATGATGGGATTGAGAGTGTATTAGCAAACAATCAATGTATCTGTGGCATATGTCAGTGAGACATCACTGCAAAACAAATGATTATCCTGAGCAGCACTGAGGCACTCCGGAGCACGGCAAATGGAAAATACTTTTTATCATGTGACATCAAGCATATGGCACATGGCTGAGTGGTGAATGATAAACTTTGAAAGGTTATTATTACCCTAATGAGAAAAACCTGACATAAAGGAATTAATTAGCTTTGCATTTATTTAATATTACCAAATAGCACAGGCTCCAGATGGCAGCACCCAAGGTATGAGAGGGGGAGAGTGGGGGGAAGTCTATTTTTTCTGTCTCCTGGTACTTCATTCTAGGATAGCAAAACAGAAGCAACACAGTTTCTCCAATTTTTATTTGCTATCAGAAAAAATTGCGGTAGAGCTATTAGATTAAGAATTTAATCTTGATGTAGCATTGGAATTTTTTTTAAGCACATGTTGCTCATTCAATAAAAATTATGTGTGGTTCTTTTCCTTCAGGAGCAGCTCATAAATATTTGCATAAAACCTCCAATGATTTGAGAGAGGCACAAACTCAGTCACAGCTCCTTGTGAAGGACCTGCCTCTTAAACCATCAAGGAGTTTGGTTGGGTTTTCCTACTGAAATAATAATATATTACCAATAATATATTAGGAAATTGTGTGATTTTTTTAAACTTTATGTAATCTGAGCATAAACAATAATTATAATAATGTATAGCCAGGCAGTACTTTGAGTACATCTTTATAACCAGTGCTGGCGCACAGAGCACAGCCCAGAGCTGCCTCTCAGGGCATCTCCAGGTACATTATTCTGAATTTAAAACACCTGTGGGATTACCAACACCTTTCCCAATGCCTCCAGAGAGCAGTACAGGCAGACAGAAAACACTGGATTAGCTGCCTCAGCAAATCTCCAGCAAAGGGTACAGATTAATCCAGCTTTGTTAGAGAGTGGAGCCCTGAAGACCAGTACAGAACTAAGTACAGGCAAAGCAGGCTGCTTCAGCAGTGACGAGTCCATCCTGTCCGTCCTGCAGATGGGTGGGGACAAAGGGCATCTGAGGACAAATTAAACTATCCCAGAGTGCAAGTGCATCAAATCAGTATTTTCTGTAGCACTAATTACAAAGATGCACTCATAGAATCATTAAGGAGAAACACTCCCAATTCTTTTCTCTATATGAGTCTGCAGGCTCAAAATCAACTATGTTTTTACAGCAAAGAGCAAGTAAACTTTTGGAATTTTTTCATGTCCTTGAGGGGTTGAAGGTTAAGCACAAGATTTCGTAACTTCCTTAGGAACTTCATTTCACCATGGCAAAGAGCTCAGCTTCACCTTGGTTCCATTTCTAAAATACCTCATGACAGCTTTATAGTATTCATTTCCTTTTCTACTGCACTCCTTATAAATGTTTTCTTTATGGCATAAATCACATTCCCAGCACTAGGTAAGTGAAGACTCACACAGATCCCTTTGCTGGGTTTTGTTCCCAGGTATTCTGTGACAGATCAGGGTTCTCTGTTGAGCAGTCCCTGCACAGGCCTCAGTGACCTGAGCTATCCTGATGGCCACAGAAAAGAGGTGGTGAGAAAAGGAAAAGAACTTTAATTTAAATTATATCTTAGGACAGCTACTAATATGGTCACAAGATCTCTAAAGGATATTGCTGGTTTTCAAAAGGAAGTTAATCCTGCTAGTAATATTTGTTTTCTTTCAGTTTTAGCAATGTTCTTCCAGACACAAAGATAAGCCTAAGGTCTATTTGTTTTCCAGAATGACTTTATCTCCTGGGCTCTTAAATAAGAGGTACCAGTTTTGTGGATCTGGGGAAAAAAAATAAATAATTCTTCAGTGTGAAATCAGTCCAGCCTACCTACAGCTTTCTTCAGCCTGTACTACAACCCAGATTGTTGATTCAAGGACCCTGAAACTAAACAGCTCCATCACTCAGCCTTGTCATCAGCACCAACGCTGACACATAAATAAATCCAGGTTCTGCAGGATCCCTGGGCAGCTGTGCCAGGGAAGGTCAGGACACACAGCCAGGAATCCCAGCCACTCCTATAACACAGAGCACCCAGCACGGACCCCAGGGGGGAGTCAGGGCCATAATTCCAAATGTTCAGGTCCATCAGCAGCCTGCTGTTCCCAGGACAGCCGTGCCTGGAGCCTGCTCAGTGCCTGCCTGCTGGCTCTGCTTGCTCTGCATATCCAGCCCGGGTGCATCTGCACAGACACCAACACCCCGACAGCCACACACCCAACCCAAAGCTCTCCTGCAGCCAAAAACGCTTCATTTGTAACCATTTCTACTGACGTAAAGGCACAGGACTTTGAGATGAAAACCACAGCAGCACTTGCTGATACAATGTGTGTAAGCCAAGCCTGGGGCTGAACCCGTAAGGGGAGGTTTCATTGCCCTCACTTGTGGCAGAACCCTCTCACTGACCTTGGTGCAGCTCTTGGAACCCACCAGGAAATCACAATTAGGTGGAAAGAATTTGTGTAGCCTGTCCTTTCGACTCCGTGAAAAAGCAGAGGAAGAGACAATGCTCCGCAAGGTGCAGCACTGAGTGCTTCATCTGCAAATTATTGTTGTTCTTTTTCCTTTCTATTTATTTTTTTTTCTTATCCCCCTCCTTTTTTTCTTTTTTTTTTTTTTTTCTGGTCTCCTTTTCTTCTTTGCAAATTCTAAGGAGTTTCTGATTTGGGGCCCAGAGTCCATGCTGGTGACCCCTCAAGGAGGGGCTGTCAGGCAGCTCCCAGCAGAGCGAGCTCGCGGCCGTGGCCGTGTCCCCCTGCCAGGGGACAGGGCCAGCTCAGCTGCCAGCGCTGCTGCTCTCTGAACAGCTTATTAGCAATTCCATGACCCATGAGCCAACATGCATGATCTCCACGACCTTTATTCTTTTTCCTCAGACATAAATCGTCAAGCTTGAGTCTTCATCTAGGCCTGACTTTCCCATGTGGCCAAGCAAGCTCCATTTATTCCGACTTTTAGAGGATAAAGCAGGCGAATCAGCCTGGGGCCAGGAAATGAAAGGAGCATTACAAAAATATGAAAATAAAATGTTCCGTTAAAAAAATAATTCCATTACAACTCAAACCCATTCCCTATTTCAAATTGGGCCTAAGATGATAATGTTTGCTTTGCATGCTGCTCTGCTGAACTGAAAATTTTATTAATGATGTGCTGCTGTTTCTTAAAATTATCTTAACAGATGGATTTATAAATCGTAAGTAGCAACCAAATTCTAATAATGAAGCCATTTAATATATACCTCAACTTCTGACAACTTAATGCCTGCTTTGAAAGCAGCAGTCCCCAAGCTAATCTGTTTCTATCCCAACACAGGTTACACGGGTGTGCTCCCTCTCTGCCCCTCACTCCTCGTCCCAACTGTTCAAACCATCCATGCTTGTGCTCTTTACTCTATTTTGCAAATGAATGCTTAAATTTCAAAAGAAATTAATGGCCATCAAGATTTTAAAATATTCTGATCCTCTGAAAAAAAAAAAAAGATGGAGCTCATGAGCTGCAAGTCTACATTTACATATAAATGGAAATACACACACATCTCCATGCATACACACAGGATTGTTATAAACTAGCCCACATTTCTTCTTCATCAGATTGAACCTTGAGAAATTAAATGAACTTTTAAATAACTCTTTGTTCTAACTGGATAGCCTCAAATCATTTATAGCCTGTTCTGTCCCAAACCAGCTTTTACTCATGGATTTGCCACCACCACGCAGGAAATGGCAAGGGCGTGGAGAACACAGCAGTTCAGACCAGATTAGCTTTACCAACATATTTTTTGTCATGGAATTATAAAACAGCCATTAAATTAAACTGTTAACAACCTCAGAGCAGAGAGAAAGCACTGAAACCTGCTTTCTGTCTCAAACCTACAGTTCTCACTTATTTCAGGGCCTGCAGAGCTGCAGCCAGGCATCACCGTGAGCCCAACAGACGGAAGAAATCAGGAGAGAAAACAAACCCATTTCTGGACACATTCGAGGGGTCCCCCAGCTGAGCTGCCTCCCAGCTCTCTGAGCTGTGGGATCTCCCTTAGGGAGAGGAGCAGAGCAGTCCTTTTGGGACATAGCACTGGAATAATTTAGGGTGCACCCAGCTAATTCAGACTTCAGCTGAACAGGGAACAGCTAAAGAGGTTAAGGCTGATTTCTTGGAAGCCATCAGGTGGCTTTAGGTGCTGTTTAGGATTCTTTTGCTGTAAAGCAGATCCACAACTGAGCATCACGAGCTTTAGGAAACAAAGTCTGCAGGCAGTTTCTTTCCTATCCCAAGTAAAAAAAAAAAAAAAAGGAAAAAACCCCAGGGAAACCCAAAAAAACAACCCAGACTTGTCTTGAGTATTCAAGCCCGACCAGTTTCTGCCCCTGGGCTATGCCTTGCCTGTTGTGAACACTTTCTTTGCCAAGATCTGAAGATCAGCAGTGTCAGCACTGTCACAATAACTGGGACAATCTGTCAGTCTCAAAATTGGCCAACACCAACATCCATTTCAAGGGAATTCTGCAGTTATTCACCTGAATTACTGACACAGCTCTGTTTTCCTCTGGAGCTGAGTTATCAGAATAAAGAGTTACATTCCCCCAAACCTTCCCATGACACACAGATCAAGGCATCACAGCCAAAACAACTTCCAAGAAAACCTGAAGTGTGTGATTTCTATCAACTAACTTGCCAACTTTGCAACCACTTTGTGAGCTCACAAGTAATGGCATCCAGAATTCAATGCTGGCACACAAGAGACGGTGGAGTAAAAATATTTTAAAACAATTATAAAAAAAATTATTTAAAAACTGGTCCACCATGATTACTTTCATTCCACTTTGTGTTTCTGCTCTCATTTTTATGAATAGTTTTATTTCCATGTAAAAATTGTTATAAATGTGCGAAATTAAAAAGGCGTGTGGGTGTGCTCCTTACATACTTACAGTTACATATTGAACAATCAGCACCAAAGTTTGATATCATAATTAGATCTGTAAGTCTCAACACACATTTGCAGAACTAAACTTTTGCTCCTTTCCTCTGCCAGAAAAACCTTGGCTCTTGAACGTGGAGCACGACAGCAGGGGTACAATTAGAAGTGGAGACTGGCACAAATAAAAGTGCTTAAAAATGTAAAGGTGGAAGCCTTGATCCTTCCCCCTCTCATTCCTGTGTTACAAAACAATTCCACCCCTCTGGAAGCCTGGATGGGCAGGCCAATATTGGAGAGCAGCATCGCTAGCACCAGCCAGCCGTGGTTTCATTCCAGATATTAAGCTCTCTAATTTATTTTCAGTTTGAAGTAATAGACTTTCAGTCTGTCTTTGGTTGTGTTCTGCCAGTGGGGTGCTGACAGGGGTGACCACGGAGTTCTCCCGTTCCCCAGGGATGGCCACCCTTGAACAGGGGTGTGGAAACCTCCAAAGCTGGATGAATGCACCAATTTCAGCCACATTTAATTCTGCTTCAAAGCTACAGAGATTTTTACTGCCTTGCAAGGCCAGCAGCAGCTTTCAGTATTGCCATATCAGAAAATAAAGATAACGGTTGTCATAAAGAGCAATCTGATACACACACACACATATATATAAAAACACACCCCAACACTCACAGAAACCAGGGAAGAAAAGTCCAATGAATTCAGTTTCTATTCCCAGGAATACTGATGTATTAATTGATAACGGGGTTCTATGGTTTTACAATAATTACCTTTGCTTTCAAAAATCCCAAACCAAATAGTTCCCTAAAAGGCTCATTTTCTGCTATCCTCCTTTAATATATTCCTCCAGTTTCATGATTACCTAACAAGACACAGCTCTATTGATCCCATATGCTTGGATGAGTTGTAGATTATGATGTACTGAAGAAAAATTCTGCTTCAGAGACATTTTGCTTTATCCTGGAAAACATTTCACAAGCCAAACATATTGATTCACATTGTAATAAATGAGAAATTGGGACTTCTCTCTTTTTTTGTTTTCTTCTTTCAAGAGTCGATATCCCACTCTCTTGGACTCTAAAATCACACAGATCAGGTAAAAAATAACTTATTTAAGGACTTCAGACCTTTCCTATCCATTTTTAATACTCCTAACCTACAATAATAAAGAAATAGAAGCAGGAATTAATATTCCCTTAAAGAAAAAAATAGAAATCACTCGCAAAGAACAAACAAATCCCACACATTTACTTACATATTTGCTTCATAACATTCCACCGGAATTCTTTGGGTTTGGGAATTCATTTTCCCAGAAATCATGACATTCCTTGAAACATGAGGTCTCACCTGATCACTACTATGGACAATATCTTTCACTGGTAAATCACCCATTTCCACCCTGTGTTTAGATTTCAAAACCTCTCCTCTTAGTTTAATATTTTACGATGTGAGAAATGCCAGATATTCCATCAACACTTCTCAAGAAGGAGCTGAAATACAACAACATTCACATTTCACTTAGGTTTCGTTATTTCCTGGCTAAGATACTCCTAAACATCAGGATATATATTTATACAGAAAAGAAAATGGACCAAGTAACTCGATTTTAGTTCCGGAAGCATTCATACAGAAAAGAATCCAGCGCTTTCATAATCCACCCCAAAGCTCAGCGATGAGGAGATGATTAGGGGTGTGTGCAAATGCTGACGAGTTTGATCCACGGACTCAGCCCGGGCGTAGCTGAGGGGCTGATCCCTCTGCCGTGGTGAGCAAACCTCCCTTTCTCTTGGAGGCAGATCAGGGTATGGGTACCTGAATGGAGCAGGAGATTGCACAGCGAACCCAGCAGACCTCGAATGGGGTTCTGAAACCAGCTGTGAGTGCAGCCCTGAGGTGCGGATCAGAGGCTCCTCACGGCAGATCCATGTGCACGGCACAGATGAATATGGATTAAATCCTCTCAGTGGTTCCCTTTATCTGCACTTACCTCAGGGTTGCGTTTCTAAACCCAAATTAAACCCCTGTCCCCTAAAACCTCGAATCTGCTTTTTGCAAGTGTGTTTTCTCTCCGTTCTAATAATCCAACTCTGCACTAATATAACATAAAATAACCTTTTAAAAGAGACTTGAGCTTTAAGCATTTAATGCATTATGGTTGCAGGCATAACCAAAGGATGTGTTCTCCTTCTAACAACTTTCAGTAGGAAATACTTGCAATATAATAATATCTCATTTCCCAGTGTTGCTACTCAGGGTCCTAGACTACTTGTCTTTAACCTCTGTGATGTTTTCATTGGGCTCTCAAACCTCACAACAAAATCACTCTGCTTTTAGCCCCTCATTTTAACCTTCTGGCCTGTAATTTATGCTCTGCTCCTGTCTCATTCTTTCCTGTAAATTGAATAAGAGCCTTACGTTGCAGCTTTCAGACGATGAAAATGAAGATTCTGCTCTTGGAGAAGCCTCTAGTAAAACTCAGGGGACATTCAAGCTGTGCTCAGAGGAGAAGCGTCATGAATGAAGCGGTGCTATAGGAGGGAGAGGTAGTTACACAAATCCCTTTCATCTGTTAATTAGAAAGCACTGCTGATGAGTGGGAGCAGTTGTGCAGCCACCAGCATGAGCCGACACCCAACAGGGACCAACAGCTCAGACCCCTTCACTCAGGGCAGCAATTCACCCCAAACCTTTGCACCCTTCACAAATTCTAAGTAAACCAGAACTGCTTATCAAAAATCTGAAGGAATTCAGGTCCCAAAATCTGCGGTTCCCAACAGGGCACTGAGGAAGGAAGAGTGCACTGAATGAGGCAGGGCTGCTCTGGGTGCCCAGCCAGGGCATTTAGGGCCTCCCCCATGTGCCACAGCTGAGCCAGGGCTGCAGCAGCAACTGAGTACATTGTACTCAAATATGTCTGCAATAACAAAGCCCTAATAATTAAAGTTTACAACAAATACTCACACCATAAAAAAATCTCAGCACCAACTAGTAAAGACTAACGCAAATAGTTGAAAACCAGGATTTTATAATGAGAAGTGTTAGGCAACCCTAATAACAACAGCCCATCAACCCTCATAAAAATATTCAGTTCACACAATTAAATTTACAAAACGAATTCCAAAGAGACAAATGAGACAGGAAAGCAAAAGGCTGTAAGTCTACAGAGGTCAATTCAAGATCAGCTGAAAAGGTGAAGGAACCACGGAAAATGAAATGTGAGGGCAGGTAGGGAGGAAAGGAGCACTCAGCACACAGAAAAGAATAACAGCTCTAGTATATTTTATTCAATCAGACTGGCAATCTGAAAGAATAAACAACATCAAAGGAATTTTTTCCCCCATTTTTAAATGAGATCCCTGGGACATCAGCCCTCCAGGGATCAGCAGGAGCTGTGCACAGCCAGGATCCCATGTAGTGCTCAACCTCTCCATGACTGCTTTGCTGTCCTCACACACAGATGTGAATATCAGCCCTAAATGAGAACTCCCCCCACTGATAAAACAGCAGAAATTATTTAGGGATGTTTCTCCTGCAAAATCAGTTCTCGCTTAATGTTATTTTATGATCTTACATTTTGCATAGTAAAGCAAAACGTTTTTCAGTATAGGTTGAAGTCCCCCTGAAAGGTGAAGAAAATGTCTTTTCTTACAGGTGGTAACAAATCTCAAGGTGATTCTGTACATTAGTGCTTCAGCTCCCTGTCTTTGAACCTGCTTTTCTGAGCTCCATATGCCCTTCTCAGCATTTGTCAGAAAATAGGCGTACACATTTCACATCCACATATTCAAATACACTCACAGAAAACTTATTTTTGTGTGTTTAAAAGCACATTCTGATTAATGCCAGTAAGTCTCAGTCTGAACAAACTCAAAATCTCTTTGCACTTGGTATGTCAGACTTGTTCCTGTGCCAATCCCTTTCCATTTTGCCAGAAGCGTGCAGTTGTTCTGCAAAGAAACATTTCCCAAAATGTTCTCCCTTTATTTCCAAAATGAAAAGCTTCTTTCAGGAACAGAAGCTGAGAATACATTAAAAATGTCACATTGACTCTCCGAGCAGCAGCTCTCAGCAGTGTGATGCACACAGGACATTCCTGAGGATGTCTGGAGCACTGGGAGGACATTGGGACAGCAATCTCCAAGTGGGACTGTCAGGAGTGCGGAAGGGTTAATCCACATGAAATGCCAGGTGATGATAACCCTGATTCCAGTCAGCACATGGAACCTGATTTCCTTGGATTGCAGAGTTTCCCAAGCACTTAAAACACAGCTGGAACTATGGCAATTTTGTAATTTCCTTAAATTTGGGGACAGCTGCTCACAGCCCTGTCACTGAGCTTACAGCCCGTGGCATGGAGCCCTTTGAGTTGACCATGTTAAGATGTTTCACAACCTTTATTAACCTTTCCCTGCATGTATTTTGATTCAGCCCCTCTCATTGCTCCATCAAATAAAGTCTGGCCAGAGCTGAGTTTTACAGTATTTCCTCTCATCCCATTCAATCACCATGAGTCAAACCACATGATTTGACATAATTTTAACCAAATTGTTCACTGACAGTGCCATTGCTGCAGCTGAACAAATGAAAATGCTTAAGACAGTGCAGGAGTGGCTCTTTTTCCTCAGGCAGGGATATTTTGGAGGAGTGGTTCCTTTTCCTCAGGCAGGGATATTTTGGAGGCATGAAAAGCCTGCTGGCACTGTGGTTAAACCCTGGGTGTCTGAACTGCTCTGTTTGTCCAGTGCAGCTGCAGGGAAAGGGGCACAGGGGCAATGTGGCCACTTGGCACCCAAAATGCCCCTGTTGCAGCTGCAGTTTTCTCCCAGCAGTTCTGAGGCCATGGAAAGTGCAAATGGGTGGATCACTGAATGGAAAAGTGCAAAAACACACATTGGACACCAAACAGCTTAAAATTTCAGGAATTGTCACACCTGCTTCCAGACATGCTCTTGCTAGAGGAAAAGAAAATTAGTAGTGGAGGTGTAGGGATACTGGAATAATTAAATGCTCTCCCTAACAGGCAGAAGCTGATTTTCCCTCTACAGTGTTTTAGAACTGATTGTTCAATGCCATCAATTTGTTCCGTGCCACCAACTGCACTCTGAGAAGGAAACCCCTCTGGGAATTTCACACGTCGGGATAACGATGACATGAGTCGTGCACATAAAAACCCAACAAACGTCACATTATTGGAAAAGAAAGGCGACCAAAACTACAAATCACTGTCAGCCAGAACAGCCTTCAAGGGCTAGATACACCAGATAAACTTCTTTTAATTATACCTGCAACTTGTCATAATTCTGTGAGCTCTGTATCCCAAATCGATGTTCCTGCCATAGCACATTAAGAGCTACATCCTCAGAGGGAACAGCACAGCACTGAGCACTACATCACCCAATCCTGCAGTGAATCCTGCAGTGAATCCTGCAGTGAATCCATAGCTTCTGGCATGGCCAGGCTGCTGCACAAGCAACAGGAGACAGGCATCCAAAAATGAGAGTTACACTTCATCATATCTCTGCAGACACAGTAAATACAGCAACAGTAAATCTTAAGGAAATAAATGCATCCTAAACTCTGCTCTCCAACGACTTCAAGGCTATTTCAGGATTTATTTAATTTTTTTTTAGGTACTGAAGGCATCACACAGGAAGGGAGAAAAATCTCTCCTCGCCACCGTCTGCAAGACCAAGCCAGCAAGCAGAATCTGAGAAAGTTTTCCAGAACACACAATCAAGAGGATGCTCATTTTGTGGCTCTGAATGGGACTGAGGCACTTGTGTCTCACTCTGTCAACACTTGGGAAGTGCTGGTAGGAAGAGCAGCAAAGCTTTTACACCTAGACAATGTTCTTGGCAAAAACCACAGCCTCCTCCAGGAAGCAACGGAAAGGATGCACAAGGGAAAGGGTTGCTCAGGATTTGTAATTTGGCCTTGGAAACCTGAAAGAGAAACTGAGCTGCACAACCACGAAACTGCAAAAAACCCAGAGCAACTTAAACTCAGCTCATCTCCACACTGGGTCAGCTAGACCGTGACCAATGCCCTATCTGGCCAAATTCAAGCTGATTCAGGATTCTCTGTTCTGCTCTAAGTGCTTTGTAAACAGCCCCCAAAGGGCCCTTGCTTTCTGTCTCAAACGTGGAACACACAAACAATAAAATTTCTGGGTAAACTAGGAGCAACAGCATAGCTAGACCCTATTTTATACACTTAGAATTTAAATTTGCCTTTCAAGTTGGCCCTTTAAACCATCCCTAGACCTTCCAAAATCATATCTGGAATTTGAACAGTGTAAGCAAGACTTTGGGGATCCATTGTTTAGGCTGTCTCAGCAGTTATGTTTCGAAACATCGAGGAATACTAAAGTATTGATCCTGCATTCATTTAACTCAAGGAATAAATGGCATTTAGTTGGATTCTGCTTTTTAATTTACTTTCAAAATGGGCTTAAAAAGGACTGAGATGCAAAGGTGGAGAAAACAATTCATTTGTGTGCCTATTTACAAAAAAAATGTGGACAAAGCAACATGCTAGAAAGCAGTTTTCCCAATAATGTTCACTGGAGAAGTTGCCATGTTTTCAGAACAGGCTGTTTTCAGAAGCCAAGGAAATCTGAAACTTTTCAATCCCTTGGCCTAAACGTGACAAGTACTGCAACATTTCTTGCTTCTTGTTCAAGGAAATCTCCCTGGAAAAGAAACAGCAGAGCAGATAAGATGCTGAGCTGGGCCCCTGATGCTGCTGGCTCTTTCATCAGGTCTTATATCTGTTAACCTTTCATAAATGTCAGTCTGGAAAGAAGTTTCAACTACATCCCAGTGCCAAAACATTCCCTGCTCGTTCTGCTCCACCACAGCCTTCAAACCCAGCTGCACTGCTGCTGCAAAGAGTGGGGACCTGCAGCAGGAACGTTCCCTTCCCAACACAAAATGTAGGTTGCATGTTACAGGTGTATTCTCATAGTTACTGAACTTGCATGAGAGTTTTCACTTAATGACAAAAGGGAAAAGTATCACCGTGACTTACAAAAGCAAGGGAAATACTCTACTAAAACCAGTTGTCATCTACTGTCTCCCAAAATTTCCCTAGCAATTTTCATCTATCTTCATGAAACTGCAATAAAACCAAAAAATTGCACCTGAGTTATGGTGGCCATACTACAGTTACTGGTTTGTGGTTGGGATAATTTACAAGTTAAGTTGAAATGCAGAGAGAGTGTGAACATTTTCAGTATTTGCACCAACAGAAAGTTGGATTTAATGAACTGTTAGTTCCCCACTGTTGTTACTAATCACCTGCTCTCAGAAACAGCCTTACTCATCACTAAGATTTATTCTTTTTAGTGTTTATAGACAGCAGTAAAACAACTGTCATTATCACATATCAATTATGTTTCTATCTTTTCCATCCCTTCAACAAAAAAGGCAATTTTCTTTTGGAGAATGCTCTCAGGGTGGGATTCTTGGGAATATCCCATGCAGGGTCAGGAGTTGGACTCTGTGATCTCAGTGTGTCACTTCCAGCTCAGGGGATTCTGTGATTATTCTTTTAGGAACAGCAAAACTCCTCATGCTAAAGGTCTCTCTGAACCATCACATCCACAGAAGCAAAACCACAGAGGTAACAACTAAAGCACAACCTGCACATAAAAGGGTCCCATCTCCAGTTTGTGACTTCAGAGAGAACAGCAGAGAAGAACGTGGTTGTTTCCCTAAAGCAGTGGTGGGAATCAGATGTAGCTTCTCCTTATCACTGAATAATCAAGTATTGCACAATTAAACCCCCTCTTTTAGGTAACGAGTGGAAAGCAAAGCAAACAGTTCAGACCTGCAGTGATGTCCCTTCCACAAGAGCTTTGCCTGGGTGCCCATGTCTCACACAGCATTAATATCAGAGGCCATTCTGGCCTGAGCTATAACAAACTGTAACTTGATATTAATATTAAGCAAGCTCAAATGGTTAAAGGAGTACAGGCCTACAGGGAAGCAAGACTTTTTCCCTCTGCTTCCCCCTTCCTTCCATTATATGTCTATTAAAGAATCAAGATACTAGAAAAGGTCATTTGATTACAGAGAGGGTGTGTTCATGTGGTTAAATGGAACTCCTTGAAAAGATGGTCACTGCCAAAGTAACACAATTCTTGGGTAAAAAAAAAAAGAACAAAAGGATAAAGTCCATTTATATGTCACGCTGAGTTTCTAACACTGCATTACCTCCTCCCCCAAAACACTGAAGCAGCCAGGAAGACAATGCAGGGAATTGCTCTGATTTGAAATGGAGATTTAATACTTGGCTGTTACCCTGGTCTACTACAGAGTTAATAGTAGGTGTAAACCACTGTGCTATTCAACTGTTAGAGATGAAATAAAGAAGTCCTGAGATTTCCTGAGCTCCAGCTCCTCGGACCCTTAGAGCTTTCATCATCTCAGTTTAAGGATTTTGTTTATTTTCCGTGCCTATCACCCGGGCTCAGTTGTTCTCCAAAGCTGATATTTCCACCAGGAAACCATCCTCGGGCAGCAATTTGCCCTAATCACAGCCCCACTTTGCACATTCTTTTTGCTGATGGGGTTTTGCTGATCAGAGTTTGCCAGTGCTCGAGTGCTACAGCAGCAAGGCAGCAGAGCTCACCTTGAGAAGGGGCTGGGATTGATTTTGTTGGTTATTACAACGTGGCAGGAGCTGACCTCACGTCCAGCACTGTGCTCAGTGTCATTTCTGCACACAGGGGTGAGTTTGTCCTTGTTCTGGGATTCCAGGAATCAGTGGCATTTGGGAATGGCAATTCTGTGTCACCACAGAAGCAAAACAGTTTGGGTTTATAGCAGGGGCGGTAATAGACTATTAGTGCAGCTCACAACCACATCATGTCCTTCAGCATCCCTGGCTCCATGGAATTACTTGGGATTTCACACAGAAGTTGCTCTGTGCATGTAATTTCTGGCAGCACGCTATGAGAAGCACCAGAGAAGTGGCTACAGCAGCTCATGAAACTTTAGGCACAGCACAGGTAAGAGAATGAGGTTTAGTCAGAGACAGCACCATTATCAGTCTTTGTGTAGAAAAGGCCATGAACAGTGGCCAACTGCTCCAGCCAAACAGAGCAGCAACACAAAATGAAAAAAAATCAAACATACATTACACTAGAACTGTAAAATTAAAGACATGCATTCCCAACAGGTAATCTCCACCTCATCAAAATCCTTTCCTTCTGCTTAAGTTCAGCATAAAAAGTCAATCAGGAAAGAGAAACAACTATTTGACTGAAACACAGATTTTCAGCTAGTGCTGCATGTACTTCAAATATTTACAGCATTAAGTAGCTCAGAGCTCAGTTACAAGAGTTAAGCCAGCCAGTTCTCTTTTCTTAAGCCAAATGTCTAAAGGGACACCATGGTTCAAAATGCCTTAATGCACCATTTTATCCCAAGTATATAAATTATTAATCAAAAAGATTTTAAAATCATTTCTAGCCTGGTAACTATAACTATAGCATTAACAATAAACTCAGCTGAATATGAACAACAATCTTCCATGGTGCTACTTAATGATAGTTAGCAAGTGTTTTAATTAATTTTTTTTTTGTTTAAATACTTGATTTGTTGTTGTTTCTTACTGAGGACAAATACAAGTCACTGTTACAACATTCTGAGCTCCTATTCTTGGCATGATTTCAGACAGAACAAAAAGTGATTTAGGCACACAGAAGTGGCCACCAGCAAGCTGCAAAAACACAACCGAGTAAAAGGATGTGCTTTCCCCTCGCCCCAAACCCTCAGTTTCATCCTTCTGGCTGTGTACTTATATTTGATGAAGTGAAGAGCTCTGTGCTGCTCCCACACACAGACAACCAAACAAAGGCACAGATTAAAGACAGAAGCCTCAGCTTTATTTTGGTTAACTGGAACTCGACACGCTGCCAGCTCCACCCACCTATTCCCAGACCGTTCCCACTGGGGACCTCCAGCCTGCAGCTTCAATTGCTCCCAAGGCCCCAGGCACAACAGCAATTCCCTCGGCACCATGTGCTGGGATGGCAAAAAGTTATTATCTCCTTATCACTTGTGAAATCGCCACTCGCTGGACACAAAGTCACGCCCTCACAAATGATAGCGCTCCCTAAAAAGTTCACTGCCAAAAACAAATTTTCGTAAAAGATGAAGCACATTCTGACAAGCAGGCAAATCAGGAGGGGGAAGATAAGATTCAACTTGATAAGAACAGGTTATGATAAAAGAGAACATAGTGCTTAACTTAGCAATTCTGAGATGCTGCAGATAGGGAGACAACGGCAGTGCGAGGCCAAGAGCCCTTTTTTCATCCAGGGAGATAAATATCCATGTATTTGCTCAATATCCCAAACAAATGCAGATATCAGTAAATGGAGATAATTCTCTGTCTCCTCAGCAATGCCAGCAGCTTGCTTTAGATATCCCACACACTGGTGGTTCCTGAGGGATAACAAAGGAAAGAGAGGATGGAATGGCTTCTCAGCTCCTCTGGGATCTTGCAGAGGGAAGACACTGGGGTGTTAATTGTATCCAATTATTCCTGGAAGATGCAGCAGTGACATTTTGTAGGTTCTCTCAAAGCCAGACCACTATGCTTAGCTGCAGACATTGCCAGAATTTGGACATGTTTAAAAACCTCCTGGCAGACATAGGCAGAACCAAAATAAGTTTTTAAAATACAGGCTCACACTTAAGAGATCTCATAATTAATATACCCTTTCCATTTAGCATCTCCAAGATTCAAATAATCTGCAAGCTAATAATTAAGTGGGAATCTCACTGGGGTTTTTTTTTAGTTTCCTTACCTTTCACTTTTCCCCAAATTGTGTATTTTCACAAATACATATAGGATTTTTACTTTAAGTCAGAAATTTGAGGCACTGGTTATTAAATTAGCAAGTTGCTCTTCTCTTTGCACATTAGCCACTGAGTAGATATCAGACTGAAATCCATTTAATCAAATGATTCGTGAAAATGGCCAAGCAGAATGTTTCTGTACAGTTCACTGAGCAGGGAAGTGGAAACGCAGGAGGAAAAAGATTTATTAAGTTGAACTTTATATACAGAAATAATTACCATAATATGTGCGTGCATCCAGCTGAGTGCTGCAGGTCTGGATTTGTGTCCCTGCACAGCGACCTCCTCCACACCATCCCCACCACGTCCCAGGTCACCCCTGACCCGGCCAGAGCAGGGCTGCTCCTCTGGGGGCTGAGCACAGTTAGTTCATTGGATTTGCCAGTGTTACTGGCAGATGTCTGAAACATAACAACCATCCATTTCTCCTGTTCAAAATAATGTTCTGAGAAAATGATTCCCCTGAAGAGAAATGCCTCGTGGTTCCCGTTCTCCCGGTGCTCCAGAGGAGCTGTGAGGTGCCCCCTTGGCCCATGGGTCCTGTGCCAGTGCTGTCCATGTCCCCTTCCCCTGGAGCTCCAAAGGGCCATTTCTCCATGCTGACTCCACTCTGGAACAAAAGAGGAACCTTTGCACAATTAACTGCCAGCAAAACCTTTGGAACGGCACCTCTCTACCACGGGAAGGCCTCCATCCCTCCTGGAGTGGCATTCCCAGATCACCTCTGCCTCGAGCTGCCCCTGCCTGGCAAGCTCATAAAAGAACTCAAAAATGAAAACAAGCTCCTGTCCTCCTCTGCTACTCACACAGTGACACCACAAATACACAGTAATTACAGTAAGTTACCTCCTCACAGGCACAGAACCCCGGATTTGTGGCTGAAGCCACATCCTCAACCCACCAGGGCTGTTAAAAAATAACAAGGACCAAAAGCAGCTTTAAGGAGCTGCCTCCTGCTCGTCAGGTGCTCGCCCAACGCTCCTTCCCCTTTATAAACACAGCCCTGAAGCTCCAGTGGTGGAGGACCAGGGCAGACTGGAGTACAAGGAAGGTTTTGTTTTCCCACTGCTCGACCAGGAAGGCACTGTAGCTTTTATCTTGCAAAAGTAGCTCCCATTTAGGAAAGAAGGGAAATTAGGGAGTAGGCCTGACTCACGCTCGTTAACTCTCGGCATTTACGCCTTGTCCCCACAAGGACCACTTGGATTTAAAAGAAAAGAAATAAAAATTTAAACAGAACCCAAAACTTAAAATTGCTTCTGAGGAGTCTTTCCCAGGATATCCAGGACATTTAAGTCTCTTGGACCATGAAATAGAACTATTCTTTCAAGCAATTCTAGACAGAAGAAATGACACCATAGAAAGGTCAGGGTCAGCTGGGAAAGGGAAAATGGGGCTCACGAGCTCAGTCCGTGTGTGGGCAGGAGGAATTGCAGCCAGGATTGCCGTAACCTCCCCCAGCTGATGGAAATTGCATCCACACCCTGCAGCACAGGGGCTGGGTTCTCCTGCTTTCGCTACAACTGACCCAAGAACTAAAGCAGGGCTTTGCGCAACATAATATTCCTAAGCCAGGAAGGATCTCAGACAGGAAATTTTCCACCTGCAGCAAACATCACCTGCCAGTCTTGTGAGAAAGCCTCATTTTTATTTGTGTCAGAGTGGGAAACAGGCCTTAATTCCTGTCCTCCTTACAAGCTTTGGTTTGGTTTGTGTTGGGTGTTTTAAATATTCTATGGAAACACAGGTCATTCCTCCATGCTGCTGCTTACATTGAGGTGGGAGACATGGGATGTCACCAGCCTGGCTGACCTGTCCCTTCACAGGATGGCTTTTCCAGGGATCTTGTGGTAATGCTTGTTTTGCATGCACAATCGTTAATCAGAGTCACTTCTGGGTGCAACAACTGATGACACAGCACCACAAGGGATGAAGGAGGACAGCATTTCTCCTGGCCTGTCTCTAAATATTCCTGTACATGAAGGGCTTTTAGAACTCGGTGTTCCCAAACAATGGGTGAGATGTGTATAATGAACATGATGGCGAGAGGAGCACGAAGCTTTGATGGAGAAAACAAAATACCATTTTTGTAAACTGTAGTTTTTCACAGCTTGAATGAATAGACTTATTTCATTGTTTTCCATTTCAAAAGCACAGAACTGGCTCTTATTAAACAGCATTATTGACTTCTCTTTTATGAACACTACAGCGAGGGAAACTGAAGACTAAAGAAACAGAGTTGAATTCATATGGCCAGTAAACACTGACACTTTTTTTCACTTATCCTTCATCCTGTATACATTTTTTAATCCTTTTCCTGAAACTCAATTTGTTTCCATTTTCCACGTTTTATTTTCATATTGAAATTTGCAAGAAGACACAATTTGCCAGCTAAATGAGGATTTATGAGGAGCACACAACCTCACCTCAGCTACGGCACGCTGCAGGTACTCGAACCAGGAAGGAGATTCCAGGATTGCAGCAGGATTGCTGAAAGGTTTACACTTAGAGATGATCAGGAATGGATTGCTGAGCAGAGTCCATCTTTCCTATGACACTTTTTAATTGCTTTATTTCTAAAAGTTTCACCCCAGCACTGAGAGTTGGGTTCCTCCCTCTTCAGCAGATTACAGGTTTTTATGACAAACCATAACTTTACGTTCACTGGCACCAAGATGTACACAGCATCAATTTTCTTTCGTTTTTGTGTCTCAAACCCTCCACACAAAGACAACACTATAAATATGTGACATGACTAAATGATGAAGCAGCAGCTTCCTGCTGAAATTTTAAAGTGAGATAGACATTGTTTTAGCTGAGGAAGCCATTTAGATACCAGCTGTTCCCACTGAAAAGATGTGGCAGCCATCAGCAGAAATAAGAAATGCGCTCTGTACATATTGAAATGAGTTTTATCTTCCTCTCCATTCTGCTTTGTGTTCCTCCTGGTGAAAAAGACAAAATTCATTTCACACCCATATTTCCTCGCAAGCACAAATGCTGCATGAGAGGAATCTCTATCTTTGCAGCCATCCACACACTTAGGTGACATCAAAACTATGAAGCATATTCTGTCTGCAGAGAAATAAATTCCTGAGCAGTCTTGGAGCTTGCAATTGAAGGTAAAAGGAGAAACTTGAGGGCATTTCCTTCCTAAAATGAATTTCCCACATATTTGTTTCTAGGTGGTATTTGTGGTTTATATTCTAATTAGAAGAAAATAACTTGGTGTGTGTCAGACACCACTGCATGAAAACACAGAATCAATGTGGATAGTTCAGTGACACTTGGAAATAATCTTTCTTTCACTGTATCTTAGATTTAAGATTAGTACCAATCATTACAGTCACATTTCAGAAAATAGCATGCAGTTACTCAAGGGTTCCAGCGTGAAAAATACCATGGACTGTGTGTATCAAACTTTTCATATGACTATATCTGTTCAAAACACAATCTTTTCATGATTGGGACAAAATACATGACGTGGTTTGCATCCAAAAAGAGGTTAAGAAGTCCACAGAACTAACATTTCTCCCCAGAGACAGTATAAAAATCATTATATCATATTAAAGATTTTGCTTCTTTTGCCACAGGCAATCAATTCCAAAAATTTGATTTAAAAAACCTTTGCATCAGTGCTGTATTCTCAAGCTGCTTCTTATTAACATTTGATTGTAGCATACTCTAACGAGAACCAGGATCAGCTCTCATTATTCTAAATAAAGAGTACAGACATTTTTCCCTTAATGACTGAAGTGAAATTGTCCACAGGGACATTTTAGTTTACTCTCTCACACAATGTGATATTGTCATTATTAATACTTCTCAAAGACAACTTGTAGACCCAAGTTATTTTTGCAGAGTCACCAGATTTTAAATTTTAAATATGCATAGCCTCAGTCACATGCAGTTTGATTCCTTCCAATGCAAATAGCACCAGCCTTGAAACGCTGAAATTAAACAAGTCACATTTTGATGCTTGTAATGAAAAAAAACACAAGAAATAGAAACAAATTAAATTTCACATCCTTGTGAAGGAGGTAATTGCCACAAAACTCAGGTAAAAGAGAGATTATGATTTTGGTGTGTTAACCAGCCAGTCAAATATAAAAGAAGAACTGTAACAAAAGTTCCTCAGACTATAAACTTCATGAAAACTGAAACTTCCCTTTTGGTCAGCACTGAAGGCAGTGAAATCCTGAAACAGCCAGGATGCCTCTGGATATATGGACTTCAGCATAAACAGACAGACAGGGAAATAGTTATTTTTGTACACTTTCAAAGCAATGTGAAGAAAAAAAATTGTATTTCCTCAAAGTATGAACCAAAGATCTGCTTTGCAATGCAAGTGGAGCAATGCAGCAGTCACCAGAGGAGCTGCCCCAGTTGCACCGGCTGCCCAGATAAAAGTGCCACCCTTTGCAGGGCTCGTTCTCCCTCTGAACCAGGCCATGGAGGGGCAGAAGAGTCACACCCCAGGGGTTTGGGGTTTAAATTAACTGGCTGTGCTAATTTTTTCAGAGGCACTTTGGAGCCAAAGGATGGAGGAGAAGCTTGGGGTGTAAGGGAGTGTTTAAAGGAGACTGGAATTGAGCCTGTTGGTTTCCATTGCAGACAGGTACCTGCCCAGTTCCTCTGTCCCCAAAATCAATCCTCAGCATGCACCTCTTTCCATCTTGGGGATGTGACTAGCTCTAAAAATCCCTTCCCTGTCAATTTTCATGAAATCAGTGGTTGCTCAGGACTTTGGTGAACATCAGTTAGAGCAAACATCATTCAGAAACTTAAGCAGAGCCTGGGGACTCTGGTTCCATTTGGTGGTTACTGCTGTGCTTTGTTCTGAGCCCTCACCAAAATCTGCCAGACCAGGAGCTGGTTCTTCTCATGCCAGGCCTGGAGCAGCTTCTCCCAAGGCTTTTACAAACAGGGGGGAACAACGAAACAACATCAGCACCCAAATTGCAGCAGCCCCTTCTCAGCCAGCTGCCTCTCCCTGCCCAGCGCCCCTTATTTGGGTCAGACCCCGTGGCCTCAAAGCATGCACCTCAAAAGCCAGCTTGGATGGTGGCTTTAGGAGTCCCCAGCTCTCCCTGCCCTTTCCCGTTGCAGCTGGGGCTCTCAGCAATCCTGACTGGCACAAGGAAAAGCTGCCGTGCTCTCCATGTGCTGCACAGAGCTGTTCCCACCACCTCCCACATAAAATATCCTTGCTTAAGTCCACACTTGTTCTGTATCAAATCCTGAATTTTTAGGAGTCGTGACTCCTTCTGTTGGTATTTGAATTAAACAAAACTTTTTTGTTCCCTGAGCAAATATGTAATTTTGTGGGCAAAAATGAGGAAGCCATGGTTTGAATGCTATGGAAAGGCACTGCCTTGCTTCGTGTCATCCCATGGTCTCCAGGAGGCATCCAAGGGTTTTAATCATCCCTTGATTTGCAGGGTTAGTTTACATTTAAAAGGCTTCTTTGGGGGGTTATTACTGTGCTGCTACTACAAGTCTACTTAAACCCAACATACAGATTTATAAAACTCAGTAACTAATGAAGCACATCTAACACCGAAGGGGAAGCAGGATAAAAAAGGTTGAGATGGAAAGCAGAATTAAAAAAAATAAAAACTACATGATAAACAAAGAGGGTCATAAATTGCTAAAAGATGCCATGGGAAGCAGTGTATTGTATTTGCTGATACCAGATTAAACGTATGTTATTATCAAATATTAGAGCTTTTAAGTATCTAAACCCTAACTAATCTGGGAATCACTAGCTGAAAGGAAGCTTCTTTAAAGCCCTGAGCCTACAAGATTAATTTTGACTCCTGTTGAGTAAACAAGTGGATATTCTCATCAGCCACCATGCTGTACCACCACACACCACAAAAATTCCCGTTGGGATCAGAGAAATGTCCACAATTACAGGGCAGAAAGCTGTGGCAATTAATTGAGCTATAAAACTTGACACCAAAGGATCCTAGACTCAGACCTTCTCCCAGGCACACAAACCAACAAAAATTTCTATGGAAGCAGTAGCAGAGATTGAATTTTTTGAAGACTGCAGCTCAGAACTGCTTTGTGTCTTTCAGGTTTATTTTTATTTGAAAATTGTGGCCACCACCTGAGCAGCTGGACACGTGGAAACCAGCAGGTGTGGCAGAAATCACAGCTCAGTCCTGAGATTTTGTGCTGCTTTTACTGTGTGGAAGTGAGGCTCTAATTTGGTTTTAATAAAAAGTAATTGAAAGTAATTTAATACCGATTGATTGTTAAGGGGATACATTTTGCAGTTTATCAAGTCTATAGAAATGCAGTATAATTAACTCCAAACTGCATAGGCAATAATGTAATTATAATCTTAGCACTTTAAATTTCCAAGCATTGTTTAAACAGTTAATTAAAATTTTAAAAGATAGTGCTGTGTTACATGTCTATAATGTTAATTGCTAAAAAATGCTAATCGATATTTGTTAAGTAATCCAATTAATTGAGTAATCCAATTTCTAGCCTCTCTGAAGCTAAATAAATACAGCTTCGTGGCTCTGACTTACAAACTATATAAATAGTCTGATATTGATTTAATAATCAATTACATATTAAATGATTGTGAGTTATTTATTAGCTATAGACACAGGGCCAAGTCGGAAGGAAGCAGAAGAAGGTTTCAGTTTCATCATTTTCACCAAGCTGCACAGACCCAAAGCTTAGCTCAGTGCTCTGACATCCTTCTGGGTGTGTTGGGTGAAATGTTTGCCACGTTGGCTGAGTGTCTTTGTGTCCCCTTTTAACAGGTGAACTCAGCCGAGGCACAGAGCTGATGTTCCCTAAAATGAGCAGGCACAGGGGCCACGTTTCCAGGGCTGCTGCTCCCGGGGGAGCTCCTGGTGCTCTGCATTTTCACGGGATTCCAGTTTTCCAGCCCCTCTCCTGGTTCCTCCTCACCACCAGAGAGCTCCACCTTACACAAAGGAACCTTCCCAGCACAGCAAAAGCTGCTTTCAAAATTCCTGCTTCTCTGCTCTTCCCCTCTGTGCTGTTAGATCTTTACCATGGAAGAAAAAAACCATCCCTTTGTCATTTCTCTGCTTGCTGTAAAGATCCACCCTGAGATGGCAATTTACAACTGGAAAAAGCTTTACCCTAAATGAGACATCAGCTTGTGTTTACTGGTGACCACTGGTGGCTGTTACCAACTGCTAATCTAACATTCTTCCAATAAACCATGATTAAATTATTGAACTCTTTTCTTTTCCTCTCATCACTGAATTCAGTGTTTGTAACGCACTGAACACATCTAAAATAACCTCTGCTACCCTAATTAGGCACATGCTCATTAAACCTACGTCAGCTCTGGCAGTGGACTCACCTCATCAGCTGTGTTTGCAGCTCTCAGCACAATGTCAATATTTCCCCCAAACTGTGGTTTCTAAATAGCATTACAAACCTCAGTTCGAGTGGGTTTGACAAAACAGTGCATCAGCACGAGAAGGAGTCAGGAGATATTTTGCTACATCAGTCCTTAAACAAACGTGTTGTGCAGGTGAAATCAGGAGCTGCGTGGAGAGAGACAGCAGCTCAGTTAGAGGTGGAATTTTATTTCTGGAGTTCAGCCTGGCAGTCAAGGCACATTCACTCTTCACAGACTTCCCCTGAAGTTCAGTCCTCAAGGAAGAAATTTATGTCACCAGAGCCTCTTCACGCAGACGAGACAGAGAAAATTGCAGGGTCAAAGTGCACATGGTGACAAGCTTGACAAAGGTGCCCCCAAGTTTTCTCACTTCAATTTTATTTAATAGGAAAATAAAGAGAAAATCATTCTAACCCTTGGGCCTGTTCCAGAGGCAAGACAGTAAATAGATCACTGTAACATCTGGGCTTACTGGTTCTTTTTTTCTTATTCATTTATGAATTGCCCTCTAACGGCCAAGGGGTTAAAATAAATCGTCAAGGAGGGGGGGAATGAAAAGGAAAGTAAAATTGCACCTGGGTGCAGCACCTGACACTGTCCACAGCACAAAGCATTTCGAGGGTGTGTTGGCCACACTGCATCAGAACTGTGGCTCCTTCTGACAGACTTCTCTAAAAACTGTGACAGTTTTCACTGTAATCAACGCTGAAGGACAGGAGCTTGATTCCATCATTTCATGGCTGTCAGCCCCACAGACAGGAAGGTATATTTTAGGACAACACACTTCTCAGCAGCTGCTTGCATGAATAAGAACACACTTCCATCATCAGTCATTTGGCCCATATAATGTGACAACAGCATTTATTACAGAGGCTCGGGGATTCATGACAGTAGCAAGAATCCAGCATTGTTCTTTATACAATTTGCATGTGTTGAGTGCTTCAAGGAGACAAAGTGTTTGAACATCAGTAACGTTTGTCTTCCTGCTGCCTTAATTTACTGGGTAGGGCTGAGAGAGGATTGACTTCCAAGGCTGCAGAACCTTGGGATGAAGGCACTTTTGGGTCAATCCCCCACTGTGATGCCAGCAGGTGACTCGTGGTACCATTTCCTTGGGAAAGTGGGACCAAAAAGGGCACTGATTCTAGCTAACACCTGAAAAATAATAAGCACTGATGAGACAGATTTAACTGGTTTTATCTACAACATGGGAAAAATTCTGATAATAGAATTATCCCTCCTTCCACCCTCAGCAAGCCCTCTCTGCAGCAGCATCCTGCCTGTCCCAGGTGCCTCCCAGCAAGCTCACACACGTGGCCATGCCTCCTCCCGGGGTTTCCCTCCCCTTGCACATCTGCGTGGAAAGGGAATGACTCAACTCCAAGTGCTCACTTCAATCCAAGTGCTTTGCTGAAGTCTCAGTTCCATGACATCAAACACAGGAGTGTGGTGTTTGGGTTGATCCTGCAGTATTTGAACAGCACAGCTGAAGGAAGCTTTGATGAGCAAACCCTTGAGGAAGAACTGACTCTGCAGAATTAAGGTAGCAATTAAATTGTGTATTGGTGTGTATTTACCTTGCAGCTTTTCACCAGGATCCCTGACAGCCTGGTAAACACAGAGCAGGCACTTGGAGAGAGCTTTAACAGGCAAGTAAGGTAAGAGTGAAAGCCAAACGTGATCCACTTGGATTGCTGGAACATTCCAGATTAGCCAAGGAAAAGGGAGGAGGTGGCTCAGCACTGCACACACTTTCTGCTGGTCTCAGCCTCTCTTCATGGCATCCACAGCTCCTCTGCACTTCAGCTTACACAGGAAATCTAATTTATATCCCCAGGCTGGGCAGGGAACCACCTCACTGAAAAACCCACCCCACCAAGGCTCCTCTGAACAAGCACAAAAGGCTAAGAAGGAGAAAAGTCCTGGAGACCACATCCATATTGTCCAACCATTGCCTGCTCACACCATTCAATTAAGAGAAAACAATTTTAACTGATAACAGAAATGATGTTTCCTAAATCTCAGTGCCAAAGCCCTGATAAATTTATGTTGCATCTCATATACAATTCAAAATATAGTTCTAAGTATGAAAACAAACCACACTGCCTGCCATGCACCACAGGGTTTTGTGCTTGTTTTCCAAACAGCCATGCCAGACATGCTTCAGGCCTACGAGAAATTTCTGAACATCTGATGCATGATGAAAACATTTAATGTAGCATAAACACTCCTCTCTTCTTCCCCCCCACCTCCATTCCTTATGTGGTAACCAAAGCTCTGTTTTGTTGCACATAGATGAACAAGAATTAATTCCATTCAATTGCTGTCTAAAAGATCTTGAAACCAGGATTAGAGATTTCCTACCTGAACAGAAAGTCCAGCAGAAGGTCCCCAGGTCAGAGCTTTGCAGAAGTACACATTTCAATCACTACAGCATTTGGAATCCCAGGGTTTCCTCTGCCACTCCCCAAAACCATCCACGTTTCCTTTCCAGAGGAGAACCCTTCTGACCCTTCCAAATGAAGGCCTGTGAGACCAGGCTGCCTTTCGAATTCCCACGTCATATGATGCAAGAAAATAGTTTGCTAAGGTTTTTCATGCCTGTGACCATCACATTAAAAAGTAACTTCAGAAATTCAAGGTTCTAGTGACCTATATACTGTCAGTTTTCAAAAAAGCATAAGAAGAAACATTATGGAAACAGCTATGTAAATATAGTTCATTTAATAAAAATGTAAATAAGATTCACAGAAGAGACGCAGAAATGTTGAAATATTTATTTTAAATGCAAGAGATTAAGTCTTCAAGGTAAGATTTGTTTCTAAACTTGTAACTCCAGTATTCTAGGGCTATTGTGCTTTATTTTATTTATTAAAAGGACAGTTGTTGTAAAATAAATACATTAAACTACTCTAGCAGATTTACTGTTGCTTTTTATTTCCTTTCAAGGACTTTTGATTGTTGCCACCCCGGTCTGGATTCAGCACATTAGAGGAGAAATATTCAATATCTCATTACTGGTGTTTTCCAGCCTTAATCATTTCCACAAATATATTTGCCCTTTTGCATTCATACCTGGTTTGGCTTGATAGCATCTGACACAGAAAAGCTGACTGAAGATGAAACAAAGAAACAAAAAAAAAAAGGATCTAAGTAAGCATCATAGAGAACTTATTTATAGGAAAACAAAGGAAGGAAATGGAGGGGTTATTTGGAACTCCTTTACCTACAGAACAGAAACAGAGACTGATGATCTGAGCCCCTTGATTGACTGACAACACAACACCAGCAATACTTAAATAGCATCTTACTTGTACTTTCAGTGATGGACCAGCTGTGAAATTGTATTTGCAGTCTTCCAGGAAAAGAAGATGGTGCTTTTAGGAAATATTTATATAATGGTTTTCTGCATTCATTTTTACTAACACCTTCTGCCATGGAAGTCACCTGTGCTTCCTGCTAAAGCCTCATCCAGAGGAGACACTGATATCTGCCTCCTAATGTCAAAGTTTCCTTGAAGATCTGGAAAAAAAAAAAATAAAGGATTGACAGGAGAATTCTAAGGAATGGATGAGGTACATTCTACCCAACAGAAAAAAATAAACCTTGTGAAGATTTTTCAGCTATAGCAGAACTTTATTACTTTTTGTCCCTCCAGATATACTGTGGAGAGATAAAAGTAGGAAGTGAGATGTAGAATCACAGAACCATTAAGGTTGGAAAAGTCCTCCCAGCCCATGGAGTCCCAGCTGTGCCCAGTCCCCACCCTGTCCCCGGCCCAGAGCTCTGAGTGCCACCTCCAGCCCTTCCTGGGACACCTCCAGGGATGGGGACTCCAAACCTCCCTGGGCAGCTCCTGCCAAGGCCTGAGCACCCTTTCCATGGGGAAATTGCTGCTGATGTCCACCCTGAGCCTCCCCTGGCCCAGCCTGAGGCCGTTCCCTCTCCTCCTGTCCCTGTGCCCTGGGAGCAGAGCCCGCCCCCCCCGGCTGCCCCTCCTGTCAGGGAGTTGTGCAGAGCCACAAGGGCCCCCTGAGCCTCCTTTTCTCCAGGCTGAGCCCCTTCCCAGCTCCCTCAGCTGCTCCTGGGGCTCCAGCCCCTTCCCAGCTCCGTTCCCTGCCCTGGACACGCTCCAGCCCCTCCAGGTCCCTCTTTGTGAGGGCCCAGAACTGAACATGAATAATGAGTTGTGCTATAAACAAACGTGCCAGATTTGTAACTCCAGGTAATTAACGTCACATTCACACATTCATTAGGAGAAACTAATCCTTATGACCTTCACTGCCTAACCCTTCCCAACCTGTTCAGATAGGCAAGAAATAAGATATTCAGATAGGATCAATATTCAGATAAGATCAATAAAGCATTTAGCTCAAAGTTACCGTGCTGATGAACTCGAGTTTGGGAATCACTTCTGTAGGATCTGTCCACATCAGTTTGAGTCTATTTCTAACAGAAGTGGGTAAGCAAGGAAACAGAATTGCAGTCATCAATCCCAGAAAAGAAAGACTTGACTCAGAACTCCTGGATCAGCAGGAGACAGAACTAATGCAGTAACAGAGGAGATGTTTCTCAAATGGAAATGAGGGACCTCAGAGACTTCAGGTACTTGAAGCTTGAAGGCCGAGGCAAAAATAACCTGAAACTTGCTATTACCTGCATTGTCATAAACTGCTGGTCATCAGAGCCAGGGTTTGCGGGCTGGATTTAAAAAATGTGCTGTACTGAGACCAAATTATCCTGAGCATTGTTTCCCCAGAACTGCACTGCAGGTAATTGCACTCTCTATTCCAGATGCAATGCAAGCACAAAGCCTGGAGAAGAAAATGCACAGAAGTTTTAAAATATTTACAACAGCAGCACCATTTGTATAGATCCTGATCATTGAGTTAATGCTGGATTTTTAATTAGAAATGGTGTTTTCTGGAGAAGCATTTATTAGCTACAGGAAATTAAAGGTAATTATGAGCAGGTAAAGAAAAAATAAATAGAACATTGAAACCCACAAATAACAGAAGATCCAAGCTCCTTTGTGCAAAAGCAGGAATTCAGTGGGAGTCAGGAGACAAATGCTTCTGATAAATTTTTCTCACACTCCTCCCTCAGATTATAAAAGGACACCTCAACTCTCAGTCTGCATTTATTTTTCAGCTTCCTTGCTCAAAGTATTAACAAGGCTGCTAATTTATGAAATTTTTAGTAGAAACTTGTATTCTGGTAAATAAAAACTACCCAGTTCAGCAGCACTTCATGGCACGAGGAATGCAACCTGACTCAATTTAATTCACTACATCCTACACATCACAGAAGGAACCAGCACACAAAATATTTCATATATTAACTCAAATTTACGTGCCAATATTTGATCCCAGCTGCCTCTCAGATGACATTGAGCTGAATAATGCAAATATCAGTTATTAAAGCCTGTGAGTGCCCACAGGTGACCTGGGGTGGCTCACAAGCCACAGGCTGCTGCCTCGTCTGCTGCCCTGTCCTCGACCGCCAGAACCTGGAATTATAACAGAGACTCCAGCCAGAGATTCCTGAACTTCTGCTGGGGTGGAACTCCCCAGCTCTCAGAAGCTGCTGGCACAGGTTTGGGAAAACATGCTTTGAATGTGAAGGCCAACATCAATGCTATCCATAAATCCTTTGTGATCTCTAATGAATTGAAATCAAACTGAAATAGGGATCTGGGAGCACGTAAGGATTCAGAACAATCCATAAAGGACAATTTGTGGGACGCCATAGGTCCCTCAGAGCTGTGTCCTGGCACAGTTAATTTTACACCTGGTGGAATCCTGGGCCAGGCACAGAGGGAGCAAAGCTCAGATCCCACAAAGCTCAGATCCCACCTGCAGCAGGAGCAGCTCTGCCCCAGCCCTGGCCGTCTGCAGCAGCCCCAGCGCCGGAGCAGGCTCCAAGGAAAGTGTAATTCAGATTTATGAGGAGACATTTCACATCCAATATAATTGATTACCCACTGTAATGTGAACAGAACCTCATTTGTACTAATGAACCTGTGCATGATACAGCAAAGCATTTAATAACACGGAGACCACAAAATGCCAAGCCAGATGTCATTGATGGGGAGGATAATTTTCCCAGATGGATACGTTTCCTCTCCATTTTGCTGCCTTCAGGTCGGAGGAGATGGCATTTTGCTCAGGAGATGGCTCTGATCTTCCACTCACATCAGTTTTGTGCCACCACAGCCTGTGTGCTACACCAAGACACTTTCCTATCCCAGTCAAAGCATGGAAATGCTTGTCTGCCCTGGCAAATTTTGATAAATGTAACATCAGATTAAAAATCATACAACTGCACATGGACCTTCTGAGCAAGATTGAAGCTAACACATCTCTTTGGGTCTGCTACAGAAGAAAAATAAGACCAAAACTCTTGAAATTTTTAAAAGATTCAGTCGTGGATTTGGTGTGGAAATGAAACAATACATATACATTATACCAATACAATGTGCCTTGGTGGGGAAAAAGCAAACTGTGTAGTGTTAAAATTTTTCCATTTGTTTCCTTGATTTTTCAATTTTTTTACATAGTAGGATTAGTTATAAAATTAACAAACCATGGATTCTTTCGTGGAAAACAATAATCAGCATGAGGGGCAGCCATGGATTGCACACCTTTGTAACAGGAATACTCCTTATCCCCTTTGCTGAAATGACAAAACCTTTTCCCTAAGAGTCAGGGTGTGCTGAAAAAGGACACAGAACTGCTCAAACTATAAATTTAAAAGTTGAAATTCAGCTTTACGTGCCAGAATGCAAACTCAGATCCAAAGCCTGTAGCACAGACCAGCATGGTTATTTTGGTGGGTTCATTCTCAAACACACTGAACTCTCTAAATCAATTCTTTTTTCAGAAGACAGCCTGCACACATTCTCTCCTCTATATGCAATCAATCCCAGTGAAAATTATCCAAAGTAGGTTGTAAATAGATCCCCAGATTTTGCAGGCTTCACCAAATTATACAACTGAAATGTGAAAGGAGAACAGTAGGTCTGGGTGGCAGACGAGGCGTTGCTGTTAATGAAGAAAAGGCAAGTATTTAAATTGAGGAGGCATCTTGATGCCTTCTATGCAAGCTGAATAGCAGAACATAATGGGAAAATAAACCAGCTATCAGCCAAGATAAATAGGAATACATCAACAGGGACTGCATGGAATTAGAATGGCGCAGCGAGAGAAGCAAAGGCTTTAGAAGAATACACTAAAATTTTTACTTTGCATTATAATGACATCTTAGAAGCAGATGGCAAAATGCCACTAGAACAGGAAGATGTCAAGAAATAATAGTGTCAGCAGCTATATAAAGAGCTAAAAGATGCTCCAGACTACCTTGTGTTTGTAAGGCTGTACTCTACAAAGTCTTAAAATAATTTCATCTATGCAAGCAAAACCAGCAAAGACACTGCAAACTCTTGCCAAGCCCTCCAGTCACTTTTAAAAACAGAATCTGGGGTCAGCATCAACCCAGATTCAGGAAACAAGGAGAACAATATTTTAACTTATTATAAAGAAGTATTATTTTCATAGTTCATTATAAACCATGCACGGCTCAATACATGCTTAGGGTTGCTTATTAAATTTGTAATGACTAATTAAGAATTGTTCAGAAGAGTTAGTAGAGAGTGATTTGGGAAAACATGCTTTAAATGTGCAGGCCAGCATCAATGTCATCAATAAATCCTTTGTGATCTCTAATGAACTGAAAACAAACTCAAATATGGGCCTAGGAGCATGTAAGGATTCAGAATAATTCATAAAAGACAATTTGTGGAACACCATAACTCTCCCAACATACCTTCCTTACATCCCCAGGTAAGCCCTGGATGTTTGGTTTGCAAGGAAAAGCTCTCAGTGCCACACCCAGCAGAATTCACGTCCAATGGGAAAAGGAAGGGACAAAAGATGACAGAGCAGGGAGGGAAATGCAGCATTCACAGCCATGTGTGCTCAGGGAGTTCTGGTTATTTACCTGCGGTTGGTGGGAGGATGGACTTTGAGGCAGCAAGGAGAGAAAAGAGGGAGAAGGGATGGAGGGAGAGCTCCCAGAGCTCTGTCACGGCTGTACAGCCACGTGCCAGGTCGGTTTAAAGGCTGATTCTGGAGGGCCTTGGGAATAAAGATGAACAACTTCTCAATTCTGCAGCCAGGGTGTGACTCCAAGAAAACCTACCCAGCACTAGGACTTGTCAGACAGACCCTCAGTACACACATTTTTGGCTTTCTGCAGATTCTTTGTAAATTTGTCAAATGAAGAGCTTATCCCAGACTTTATGAGAAATACTAATGCTAGAGCTGTCTTTGAAATTAACTCTATTGTATAACAAAACCAAAAAAAACCACCCCAAATCAACATTTTATGTTAAGTTGCACATGCAGCAAGGCCCTCAGTTCTGAGGTTTTTATTATTTTATATAAATTGGAGTATGTCTTTGGCTGACAGAGCACCAAAAACCAGCATGATGGGCTCAGTGCAGTCTGGGGACACAGAGCAAAGAGCAACTCACAGCATCAGCCTCAGCCCCCCAAACCTGCCTGCAGGAAAACAAACCAGCTGCAGTACAAGAAAAGAAAACCCAAAAAAATCAGTCCAAAAATACAGAATTCATTTCAGTTATTAATATTTTACATTTGTGTTTTTTCATGCACCTATTTGTGCATTTGTATTTAAAGCAGCTGGGAACAAGTCCTTAATTCCCAGGTTTTTTGATAAGGCTGGATGTCTCCAACTGCAGGGGACTCTGCCAAGACAGAGGTAGAAGAATTTTGCTGACTTCAGCAAACAGAGCTGAACTCTAATTTAACCATTTTCCATTTATAACGTGGGGGTTGTTAGATCGTTTGGGTAATAAAACACAGACTGTTGACTGGATCAGTTATTTTAGGGATATAGCACATGGAGAACATACATTTCAATTTATTCCCCCAAAGGCTGTAAAAGCAGCCATAAAGCAATCAGAAAGCAGGTAAAGAATGACTTTTATGGCAGGCTAAATGAATGATAATTGGGCAACAAAACATGAGGCATAAGTCGATGGAAATCTTTGTTTCCTCATTCCATCAGGCCTTTAGGCTGGAAAATCCTGCTGCCAGTGCTGAAGAGTTTGGGTCAGTAACTATTAGCAGGGACACACTGCCAAAGCCACTGTGCTGGATTTCGGCAATTTAAACCAATCATTACATCCAGTAACGACTCATCAAGGCAATAAATCCAAGGGAAGGGGTCAGGGAGGGAAGTTCCATCTCCCAGCACAATTCCCGCATTGAAAGGAAATCTCACATTGTGTTGAAATACACAAAAAAGCTGAGGGCACAAAGGTATTGAAACCCTTGAGGAGAAACACAGCCCTTTCCCCCCCACCCCATGACACTCAGATTTGTATCTTGCAAAAACAAACGCAGATTTTTAACCCCTTTCAAGCCAAGTTTCCGTAGCAGGTAGAAAATAAAAACACATGGCATTTCTATGTATTGTTATATTGCCAATATTTTCCTGTGTTACTTTCCTCAAGATTTGTTCTAAACTTCTGCAAAGTCAGACTGGTGTTTTGGGTCACAGGTTTGACTTAGATGCTGCACACACCCATTCTGGTTATGTTCCACCACACTCAACTTGAGAGCTGCAAACTTCTGCCTCAGCTCTTTTGGAAGGATTCTTCCACTCAGCAGATAATTCCAGTTCTAGAGTTTCACTGCTACCTTACGTAATTTTACCACAACTAATAGCCTTGGAGCCCAAAGTTATTTTTATTTATAAAATAAAAATAAATGCATTGCAGCATCCTTCCCTATTAACTCTTTTTTTAGAAAGAGGGGTAAAAAAAATATTAAGGGCGTTTTTAACAGTCAAGGCCACAAAAGTGAAAGACAAGAAACCTTTCCTCTTGAAAGTCAGCCAAAATGTGGTGCAATATATATATAAGGAGTTGTATCTGGACACAGAAGGCATTCAAGGGAACAATAGCTTTTGAAAAAGTAATTTGCACCGTATTTCACAATATAATGAAGACATTTATTTGTGTGGATGTTTTCAACACCACAGAGCAGGCCTTGCACATAATTGCATCCAACTCCTCCTCACCTCTGTTGTAATCATGGGCAATAATTTCTCCTGCATGGTTTGTATGGGTTTATTCAGCCCCTGAAATCTGTGAATCTTATCAAACAAACCAAATTCGAAATCCTTGTGTGGTTACCATCAAGATGCTGGGTAAACCAACTTTAAATAATGTTTTACTCCAGATTGGATTGACCTCTTCCCACCCTGCCACACTTCGGACACTGAAGTCAGCACAGCTCAGGGACTGAGAACGGAGGGTTTATTTACAAGAAATAAAAGAACATTCTGGCAGGACTGCCATGGATGCATGACAGGGGCTGCCTCACTGTCCCACATTATCCCCCAAGTCACAAATCTGGCAGAGCATGTCTGTGAAATTATTTCATATTGGCCTTTCTGGTGGGTTGCGAGACGAGTGTTCTGCAATTCCTTCCGTGGCTTCTGTGTCCCTGGTCAAAACACAAAAACAATTTCTGTTGTCATCTGTCACAGACAGCTGGGGTCAGCACGATTAAATCTCCTGCAAAGGTTGTTTCAATGCCACACAATTATCCCAGATGAATTATCCCAGTCCCCCTCAAAGCTCTGCCCAGACACCCTTAAAAAAAAAGGTGTCCCATAAAAGTTCCTCTACCTTCCAGCCTGGAGAGGTTGCTCTGTACAGACCCCACTGATTTTTCCTGAATGTTCACAAAAGAGGGATGAGATTTTCTCTAACTGTGCCCCTAACTATTTGCAATCACCTCATTTCTGAGAATTGCCACAGGAAAGAAGTGTGACAAGTGAATGAGTGAATGTTTATTTTGCTAGAAGCAAACGGTTTTTCAAGGCAGCTGGTGGCACAAGAGCAGGAACCTGAGCAGAGGAACCAAATCTTCAATAGTAGCTAATGACAAAGGTTTAAAAGTGTTTGCAATCTAGGAAAGTGTTAGGTAAATCAAGGGAGGTTTGTAGAGCAAGGGACAACCAAAAAAAACACCACTTGGTCCTGCTAAATTTGACACCAAAGATGGGAATTCTGAATTATAGAGGGGTTCTGAGTAAATAATGATCAGGGGAACAATACTTGAAATAAGGGAGGCAAAGCAGAGTCAATCCTGCCACATTAATATCCAATTATTAAACTAAACACAGCAGAGGGAGATCTAAAATCTGGGAGAAAAGTCCTAACCAGCAGAGTACCATTGAGATAGAAGGAAAGAAGGACCCATGTGAGGAAATCAGGGAGGAAGGACACAATAGACTGGTACAAGAGCACAGAAGTCACACCATGGGAGAGGTGATGATTCAAAAGGAGTGATCCTTGGCAGGAAGAGGAGTGGACAGTGCAGGCTGGAATAGGTGCACGATTATCAACTCTCCTCCAATGCCAACATGGCAATTACAGCTCAGCTTCCCTTGCCTTTTATTTTCTCAAGGAACTTATTTTTCATTAAAACACAAAAACATAAGATGGGGGTGCAGGAAGGCTGTGCCTGGCATCTGGTGTTTAATCATCCTCTCTTCTGACACTGCAAACTTCATTACCTCCCCCTCTAATCTTGTCCGGTGTCATTGTGCATTACAGCTTCTGCTCTCAATAAAAGGATTGTTTCAGCTAACACTGCATGGATGAGCCCCATGAATTTATGCTGACTAGCCCAAAATTAGCTACAGGTGCCCCTTGCCTCCCTCCTAACAACCCCTGGTGCTGCATTAACTCCAGCCTGCTGATGCCTCCACTATCGCCTAGGAGCGCACAGAGCCCTCAGTGTGCTCTCTTCACACCTTAAGAGGTCTAATCCTCTTAAATTATACAATTATTTCAATTTCTCAGACTTTAATTGAATAGGTTCTATCCCTTCTGTGCAATTCTCCCAGAAAGGCAGGGAGCTCACGAGAGATTTCACATGGGGATCTGCTTTTGGAAAGTCTCTGCTGCGTGGATAATCTTTGTCACAGAGCACTGGCCAGGTGCCACAGTTACCACACCCAGGGGGTGGAGTCCCCATTCCTGGAGGTGTCCCAGGAACTCCTGGAGGTGGCACTCAGAGCTGTGGGCTGGGCACAGGGTGCGGATCAGGCACAGACTGGACTCAATGGGCTCTGAGGGGTTTTCCAACCTCAATGATTCCATGATTCAGATGGACTTTGGCGCCAGGGAACCTTTGCGGAAGATCTTATCCCAACCAGCCTCCCAACGAGACCACACATATTAGAAACAACCAATAAAGGCAGAATTCTGTGATCAAAATAATCCATCCAAACAGTGACTTACTCCCTTTAACAATCGAGTTTTATCACCTGTGCCCGAGCTGTTTCACACACATATCCCTATCCATGGCATCTATTTCCATTAAAGGGTCAGAGCTACCTGATCTTCTCTAGCCAAAATCCTGACCAGCCCTGAGGCCCAGTCCTGTTCCACCCAGCAGGGTGGCTTAAGACACCATCCCAAAGCACCCTACAGTGACAAGGTTTCTGGTGTACTAATAAAACAAATAAAATTCACCATGTTCCCACTTCTATTAACGAAACCTTGATGATGTGTGCTAACATTACCTTATAATGCCAGGGCTTAAAAGGCCTCAGAGCCTATTCAAACACAGCTGAATATTGAAAATTGAAAGACAAAGTCAATCTGTCTATTTTCATCACTATAACTCTGGGAAAGGGCCTTATAAGTTTTTTAATTGCAGCACAAGTTTATTTACCAAGCTGGGTTGTTTTGGTTTTGATTTGGTTTTTTTTTTGGGGGGGGGGGGGGTTTTGGGGGGGTTTTTTGGGGGT